>JZKD02S0809375.1:171947-206729 GCA_000966675.3 Picea glauca | reverse complement strand
TTCTTTGCTACTCCACCCAATGGTAGGAATAGATCCTTCTGATATAAATAATCTTCCATCTGCATCTTCCATAACTGGTAGTTTTGGCCGTTAAATTTCTCAACCCTAAACTTTCTATCTTCCGACATTGCTCCCACTCGAACCAGGAACCCTCTTTTCCTGCGAGTTACCTTTCGCTCTGATACCAGTTGTTAGAAAAATAGGACTGTGGAGCAATAAAATAAAAGAAATGCGGAAACAAAACACAGAAGATACACAATACAAGAGAGACACGGATTTATGTGGTTCACCCAGTGTGGGCTACGTCCACCAGAGAAATTGTCAGGTCCTTCCTTTATTATTATCCAACAAATGAAGGGATACAAACTACAACAAAACCCATTGTAACTTCCTCTTCTTTCTCTCACAGTCTCCTCTCTCAGAATACAATATTCACCATCAACCATAGCGGCAATACATTTCCCTCATAAAAGAGGGTTGCCTTCTAGGAAAAAAAAAAAACCCTAACATAATCTCTACTGTTAGATCTGTGACCTTATAATGAATGGTCCAGATTTACAATGAAATTACAATATACATTTACAATGCAATTTTTCCTTCGGGGGCTTTTCCCCCGAACCCCTGCTGGGGGCTCGCTTGCCCCCAGACCCCCCAGCCGGGGGGATAGCCCCCCCGGACCCCGTAGAGGGGGTACCCTCCCTCTACACTCCCCCTCGTGGAAGAGTGTACATACTTCTAGGGTGTAAATACTTCATGGGGTATAAACACAGCTGAAAGCAAGGACCTCTGAATCTGGAAGATAATCAAGCTCCACAACCAACATATCCCTTGTAGAAATGTGTCTTGAATTACCTTTCAAAATGTTATGCTTTCCTTCTTCATAAAAAATGTGTTGTTATGGAAATCTAGGATATCATGATTCTTGTCCAACCAATCCATTCCAATTTGGATATCCTATTATGTCAATGGTGTGATATTTAGATCAACATTGGTACTCAATCCATTTAGATTGATTGGACAATCTATGATAGTCTCATTGATCCTTTTTTTGTTCCCAGTGGCTAACCGAACCTGTTACCCCCCAAGGCGAGGGGTAACTAAGGAGATGGTGTCTCGAGGCCTGTAAGTTGAAGACATGGAGTGTTGAGAGCCAGATGAGTAGATAGAGGCCCTCCTCTCACCACACATCACCATTCATCGACAACAACAACATCCACCACACCAACGTGGCCCAGAAAGGACAACAAGTCTTGCTTCATGAGGTAACAAGCTTGGTCTCGTGGTAAGTGTCACTTTAATAATTAAAGCATTTGAGCATGTTGCAAAGAGTCCTTTCTTGATTATGAAAACATTTTCTTGGAAATTATACCTATTTCCTCATCTCACCTTAGTGGTTGACATGGTTTCCTAGTAAGTGGGTCAACCTCGGGGAAAGGGTCACTACTGGGGGGTCTCCTTGAAGGGTCATTGTACCATTCCCACACATACTTGTCACTTTACACACCTCTTCCCTTTCCTTTCCTCATTTTTTTGGCTTTTGGGCTTATTGACCCCAAGAAGGGCTTGTACGTCATTTCATGAGAAGAAGGGGCTAAAGGCCTAGAGGTTTTGTAGTTGGAAAAAGTGAAAATCCATAAATTATCCTTCTAGATGCTCTCCCTAAGGTCCTAAGAGCAATGAAACTCTTCTCCATAAAAATGAAGGACCTTTAAAAAATAAAATACATAATTAATAAATGTCTCGCTTGATGGGGGAATTCATTTGCAGTGTCTTTTAATCTCTAGTGCATATGGCACCCAATGTGTTCCTAACTTCAAGCGGCATTGTGGTGCTCTTTACTTTCCATTGCACATAGCATTCAATGTTTTGGACCATAATATATTAATGGCAATAAAAGGGCTTGGAAAAATGTTGCATTGCAAACGAAGGATGCAACACACCCTCCACAAAGGAACCCATAGACGAGACAATACGAGTCCTTGATATGTCAAGAACCCCATGCCCAAAATTCATACCCCCATTCACCTCATACTCATTACATGACTTAGAGAGGGTCTTCTTGGGAAACACTCCTTGACCTGGGGATTGATCTACCCAATATGGCACCATGGAAACCCTCCCATGTCTAAACTTGACAAATATTATAAGGTCTTTGAGCATTTGTTTAGTTTGAAAAGGGGGAATTTAATGCATATGTTTGGGTGGTTCTTTTATTAAATGTGGCTTACTTGGCATGATACATGTGACTTGTGAACCCTTGGAGGGTATACTTGTTTGCCTTTACAAGACCTTTCCAAGTGAAAGTTATCCATGGAGGAAACTATGCCATTTTGACCTTCATGGGGGGTTGAAAACCCCAAGGATGGACGCCATACCCCACAGGATAGGCATAGGACCCCAGAGCCTTTGTGTGCAAAGGATATAGGACGTTTCCTTTGGAGGCATTTTGACAACATTCAAGGATGAAATCACAACCCTTTCAACCTGGATTTTGTCCTTTGGAGGCCTAGGACGTCACCTTCTAAGCTCTTGACGTCATGTTGAGGATAGAGTTTCTGTGGGCTTGATGGTTTTGGAGGTGATGTGATGTGGTTTGAAGGAAGAAGAGGCATGGCATGACACTCTAGCATGTAAGAGATTGACACATGGCCTTTGGAGGCCCAACGATCTACATCTTGAGGCTCAATGTCTCATTTGTTGGCCTCACATCACCCTTCTAGGGCATGACGTCACCCTTTTTAGGGTTTTATCTTATGTAATTTTATTATTTGTGAATTGTAAGGGAAAATAAAGGGGTTTGACCCTCTTTTAATTTGTTGTTGACAATTTAATGTGGAAAAATTGGTTTAGATAGCCTCATATAAATAGAGGCCATCTCTTTTTCATTTTCACAACTCATCACTTGAGAATTACATAAATCTTGGCTGAAATTTTCGTCGTCGGGAAATTAGCTATCTCTTGTCTCTTATGAAAAATGGATGGAAATTTTGTCAATTGGTGGAATAAATGCTAGTTACTTCTCTTGGATGATTGTTCTTGGAAATTTGGTGGAATATCTTTGATAAGTAAGGGTTTTGAATGCTATCTCTTGGATTAGGTAAGGAATTTATGCAATTTTGTGAGTTTCTTCTTGATTTCAAGGTTATTTTATCAAACCCTTGGAGGAGTATAAGAGCATACACCCTCTATCAAGGAATTTCTCTCTAGTGTTATTGAAAATGATTTAGAATTGCTACAAGGAGTAAAAGGGCTTACACCCTTGTAGAAAGACCTTGCTAAGGTTTGTTTTCTCTATGGAGTAAAAAGGATTACAGCCCTAGAAGACTAATAAACCCTAGCTCAAAGCAAGAGACTCCATTACCCAATAGATAATACATTTATCTTTGCATTGGAGATTGAATATTGTTGCAGTGGTAAACATGAATTTTGAGATATTGAATTGTTCAAGTTTGGATTTAAATTTTACATGTTTTAATCTATCTTGTGCCCTAAGGGCATCTTTATTTGCCAAGTGTTTGAGCTGTTGTAACAAGGATTAAGCTAAAACTATTAGGGTTGCAACAAACTCACTCTCTCTCACTCTTTTGCAACTTTCTACCATTGAAATTCACTTGCAAACTATCATAACTGATCTATTGTTTAAGAGTTATTGTTTGGGTGGCTTATTTGCTGATTTTAGTGGCTAGAACTTGCTGATGTAGAAAAAGTTTTCTACATCCATAAGGATGTTATAAAACTATGTTGATAACACTCATTAACAACCCTCTCTTTCTATCAATGTCTCGGTTTAAATATTAGAAGATTGTCTACTAATTGCTAGCTTTATCTTCCAACATCATACACTTGATTTTGATGGTTTTATTTGCATCTGCCATAGTTTCTTTATTACTAATATATATTTCCATAATGCTGCAATTTTGGGACAAGAAGGTTTCTTGATGATTCCCAACTGGCTTTGAGGCTTATATCATCATATATTGTCTTGTTTTGGATTGTCCGACACTGTTTTGTAGGTAAACAACCTTGGAAACCATTTACCTTCTCCAAATACTTTTCCTCAAGCCCCGTTCTTGTCCTTGACCTTGACCTATGGGAGTACTCTTCAAGATCCTTTCTTTATCCATCACAATCCCCCTATGGTCACCCGAGAAGCCTCCCTTGTGCTGGACTTGTTCTTCACTAAAACGAGGGGGACATATATTGAGGTGACAATGATAGGTGCTCCTAGTTGTGTCACACACTTGGTGTTTGGGTTGGGATTTTCCCAAACTAAAAATTGTGCGATAACAAAACCAACCATGATCTTTCAAGCTTACTTTTCATCAAATGAAAATTCTCCACTACTTTAGGATCAATGCAACTATGAATTGCTCTTGAATCAATTAAAATAGCAATGGGATAATTTATAATCTTACCTTCCACCTCAATCATATAGGATTGATGTTCTACATGTCGATCTTCTAGAGTTGCATATATCCTTGGAATATTTTTTCCCATGTCTTCCATTGTGGTAGCTTCCAAAATGTTGTGCAATGTCCTCATTTTATATTCTCTGTGAGGGAACTTTTTGTACATGTAATCCTTTTTACATCCCCAACATTTGATTGGTAGCCTTCCGCTTTTCCCCAAGGAGTCTTCCATTTTGGATTCATCCTCGGCATGCTAATTTTGTTGATATGTATTAGGATTGTTTCTATTGAAAGGAAGTTTGAATCCCTTCCTTCTTTGATTTAATTTATCCTCCTTATCCTTCCAAGACTTCTAAAAAGTTTATCTACCTTTGCCTTGCTCATACAAGTACTTATCTTTTCTAATGGTCTCTGCCAAATTTTTGGGTTCATCAAATTGAATTTTGTCTTTATAAAAAGATGGTAGACCACTTAGAAACCTATGTATTTTCACCTTCTTCTCTTTGATAAAACCCACATACCTTAGCAACTCCAAGAACTTGTTTTCATATTCTTCCATGGTCATGCTCCCTAACTTGAGTTCAAAGAACACTTGCATCTTCTTGTCATAATAATGATCTGAAAGATATTGTTGTTGGAAGTATTTCTTTAATTACTTCCAAAAAAATATTTTCTCATCAATGCGCTCGACTTGCTTCAAATGATCCCACCACATAGAATCTTTTCCATGCAAATGATATATGGAAATCCTTCCTTCTAGGTTAGATGAGTAACTATGCAACTGAAAGTATTTTTTGATTCCAAGCAACCAAGTTTTAACATCATCTCCCCTTTTTTTTCACCATCAAAGGTTGGTGTCTTAAGCTTCCTAAGTTCGCCTTGCAATCTATCCAACACGTATCTTTTTCTTTGATGCCTAATAGGAGATACTTTTGGGTTGCTCCTTAACTCTTTATATGCATAAAACTTCTTGGTTGAATGAGTAGGTGAGTAGTGATGTATTTGAGTTCTACCAACACTTCTCGAGTTTCTTGATCCTTTGTAGTTATCACTCCTTGCATGAGGTTTTCCTTCTTCATCATGTCTTGAGCCTGATCCATTATTTATGTGTCTTTGCAGTTGGTTTAGGCTTTGCAATAAATGAGTATTGATTTGATTTTGTTTCTCCTTAGCTCTTATTATCTTTTCATTATCATATCTATAACTGTGTACTTCCACTCTTAGACTTCTCATAGTCTCTACCAATTCTTCTGGTTCTACTCTACTCCGATGTCCATTAGATTTTGTGTCTTCATTACCCAAACTGATAATTAGGCATTCGGCTTCCCTCACATGACTATAGGATTTTTCTGCATCCTCCATGTATTTGATATGCAATCCTGAGCTTGAATGATCTTCTTATACCCCTAATTTTGCAAAATGTGCAAGAAACAATTTTTGTTAGAAATTATGCATATTATAATTTTTTGTCAATTAGTGTTATAGGTCATTTTCGTCTCAATTAATGAAGAATCCTAACACACTTCTCCATATTCTAAGTCTTTAGGACTATTCTCATTTGAATTATATTTTCAATGACTATTATTATACCTCAATCTGATCTTTGAGTTGAAAGTTATGGATTTTAAAAAAAGCCATTTTCACCCAATTTGTGCACTTTTTCCATTGGTGCAATTTTAACTGGGACATCAATTTATGTCATCTACAGAAGAAAATACATCAAGAACCAATAAATATTTTGTATCGATCACTGATAACATTGGTGACGGTTAACACAAAACAACTTTCATATTATCAATTTGTTGCTCCAATCAAATTCTATAATAATATGGAATTAGCAGCATTGTCTTTTTTACAATTTCTCCGAACTTGGAATTTTTAGCAAAATTGGATATCTCCCAAACTGAGCACTCAAGGAAAATATTTACTAGGAAAAAGTTGTTTGTCTTGATGAGTAAGTAAAATTTTGAGTACATAAATCTTTTTGTTTTGTGATTTGGGGTCCATTTTCCTCTAAAAATCTCAGAAATCCCCCAAAAGTGGCATGGAGTAGTATATTTTGGCTCATTTTAGCATCCCATTCCAAACCCCTTATAATCTAGCCAATTCCTTCTCTAGGTATTTTCTTGTTTGCTTCCCTTACATCCTCTAAGAATCTCATTTCAAATAGAGGCTATATTAGAGAGTACTACTCTGATATTAAAAAATAACTAATTTGAAAATGATAAAGAATTGATGCAAAATTGAGCAATGGATTTAATTGGAACTTATGTATCCCTCCTCACTGCAGACATAACTAGAAAATTTCATCCAATTCTGAGTTAATATGCTCCAGTTATGGCCAAAATAAGAATTTGGTTCTAGACTTGTTTTTTTTTTAAACATAGGAAATTATTTGTTGATGTGGCAATCCATCGATGTGGCTATTGATGTGGCACCTCAGGTCCACATGGAAGCCTGAGGTGATTCCATGTTACCTCCTTAGCCACCCTCTCCCTGCTTCACCATCCTCACGTCCCCCTCTTCCTCTTCTCATTTCTTCCTTTATTTTCTTTATTACGGGCCCCATCCATACATGGATGCTACATGGCACTAGTGCATTAATCCACGTTACTGATGGGGTCCATCATTTTTCCATTTTCCCCAACATGCATCTTCCTTATCCTTGACCCAAATCCATAATAAGGATTCTTTACGGGTCGTCGAGATGCGTTTGGGTTATAACAATCAAACATGATCTCCAGTAGAACGAATGATGGAGAAGGAAGTAGATCAACGGTTACCATTCAATACGTGAGTTGAAGTAGCATGGGACTTGGGGCGATCCCAAGGTCTCATAACCGCTTACCTCCATGGTGTCTCACAATTCCCTTTGATAGGTTACAAGATTTTGGAAATGACTCCAAAACCACCTTTCCAAATTCCCATAAACCACTTATCGCAACCCACCACCCATGCACTGCAGACCCCTAAGATCACCGCTTGTGCCTCGCCACCCCGCCACCATGGCCTGCCATTGTGGAAGTCCACTTCACCACCGCCACATCACCTATCATGTGGCCTCCATGTCACAATGTACGTAAATATTCCCAAATTTCATATTTTCAAGAAATCTCTTCATTCACCAAGGTGCCCCTCCGTCTCGGCCTTTGCAAAACTAATTACAGTCCGACCCATGTGTCAGCCCGAGTGCTACAACCAGTGCTATGATACCAATCTTTCATGTACCCCCATGCCCGGGTACCTCAAGAAACTGTGATCTTGAAATGAATTCTTCATTCTTGGATGTAATTTGAATTTTTGATACCACTGATAATAAAATAAGAAACATGCAGCAGGAACAAAACTTATGCAATATTCAAGATTCATACTAACAATTACAGGCTCATGCATAATTCAAGAAAACATGACTTAATCATATGCTCGTGTGCCATACAACATTATAAAGTAATTAACACAACATGAAATAAATACACATAGAGCTTATCTTTAAAGAATAGCTTCACTGACTAGATGCAGACGTCAGATGTTTCACTTAACCTTAGGCTCTGTTGCACTTTATTTCTCTACAACATGCCACCCCCAAGCTAAGTCTATGAATCCACAAGGACGGGTGCCTAGACCGACTCTAAAACACACACACCAATCAACTATCAAGCTTTCACAATTTTCTCAACCACACAACAAATCCAAACTTACCGACTTTGTTTCACCCTCAACGTGTTCAACCCAAAGAAAGGAACCCCCTTCTCTGCAATGCAGTTCCTCAAGTTGTTCCAATTCTTCCCAGGGCCCTAGTGCTACTGACCA
This sequence comes from Picea glauca, assembly GCA_000966675.3. Lineage (NCBI taxonomy): Eukaryota > Viridiplantae > Streptophyta > Pinopsida > Pinales > Pinaceae > Picea > Picea glauca. The sequence goes on along the minus strand of JZKD02S0809375.1, from coordinate 198,510 downwards.
AGAAATCTCAATGTTGGAAGCTCTACGGATTCTCAGTGTGGATAGTTCTTACTCAACTGTCATCATTCCCATGCACGCAGACATTAATTTCTTGATGTCTCTCTACCTCCAACATTTTGTTCCCATGCCAAAAACTAAGAACCAGAATGAACGAGAATGACCAATAATCGACCCAATAACCAAAAAGTATGGTTAAAATATGCATGCCTACAAGACACCATGTGGCTTCCCTAAGAAGCTCATGTAACTACTTTTTCCCAAATAATTCCAAGATGGGTGAATAAAATATAATAAATGACTTAGCCCCTTTAACCCCCTCTCTCATGGAATCATAGCCCTGTATAATTCTATCCTTATCCCTTTACAACTAGCGATGTGTTTTTATTGTTAATATTCAAAGTATTACATTGTTAGGCTCTCCATCCTTTCAACTTTACATGCACCTTGACCTTTAATCAAATAAACGAAAATAGATTATTAGTCTGGCGACCGACCTTTCATCAAATAAACGAAAATGCATTATTAGTCCGATAACTCAAAACTTGGGTATTACAAATAACACTAACAATATTCACTTTTCTATTTTCTTATTTAGAATCTACCTAAGGTATGCTCATCTTGGTCGATATGAATTGTTTCAACGAAGATATTATTATTTATATTTAATTTAACATTCAACATGGGACCAAAGGGGTTGGATCCAAAGGTGGAAAGCCAGGAGCTTTTAATTGTTGGGCAAGGTTCAATTCCCATGAGGGTTTTACCTAGAGCCATGGGGGCACCTTGAGGTAGTGGTCAAACATGTAGTTGCACCTAGAGATACTATATTAAATGGTATCGTGACCCGTGCACACATAAGTGGATGAAATGCCACCCCCATGTGCTTCAAATTATATTTTGTAAGTGAAGTCACTAGGGACACCTCAAATCCAACCATGTTAAGGGTTGGTGTGATCCCTAGGTGATTTTGATGGATTAGATGCCCTTGGGTCGGGGCATCTCAACGACATGCCAATCCCGCAAGTCAGGGATATTTAGCTAACAAAAAAAAACATTCAACATGGTAATGTATTAACACTAATTGCAATGTTTATTTTCACTTATATCTGATTGTGGTATATGAAATATATTTCCTTATTTCGAATTTCCCCAAGATATGCTAATTTCGGTTGACATGATTTGCTTTAATCTACATATTTTTATTTGTATCTATTTTTTTTTGTTTGATTTGATTACTAGTGTGGCCATAAAGTATTATTATTTTTTGTTATTTGAATTTTTTCACTGACATGGTCATCTTTACACATGTGACACATCTACCCCACCCATATTGGGTTGTAGAAAGCACCTCTAAGAGCAATGAATTTAGACTAATTCTTTAACTTGTGACATATCCCCCTTGACTATAGAAAGCACTTCTAAGAGAAACGAATTTAGACTAATTCTTTAGCTTATGACATATCTACCCCACCTGTAGAAAGCTCGATTGTGACACATCTACCTTACTTGAGTTGTAGAAAACACCTCTTTAACTTGTGACATATCTACCCCACCTAGATTATAGAGAAACTCTATAACTCTTCTTCTTGGAGGTCAACTTTCCGGTTATATTTATCATTTGTTGCTTGCAATTTTTTACTAATTAAACTACAATTTCTAAATGTACACCACAAAGTCCTCTACTCTTTCCATAAGTCAAACAAATCCATTGCTCCTCATGCCAATCTAAAAAGGAGACTTACACGTAAATTTGTTTACATTCGACTTGTACACAAACTTAGTGTGCCAAAATCGTATCCATCCGGACAAATTATGGGGCTTGAAAAAGGAAACTCACTCCCCTACATTGCATTCCCAATGCGTGCTTTTCATGAAACATGCTTGCCTATGTTTGAATAGGCTCAACATTGTGATCTAGCATGGTAGATTCTCAAAACACTACCACAATTACAATTTGGTTGAAATTATCATTAAAAATGTATTTAATTGAAATTATCATTAAAAACATATTTAACATATTTAATTCTAATTAGTAGTCTAGTAGTTATTAAAATTGATAATTAGATTCATAAAAATCATATTAATTTTTTATGATGATAAAAACCATCCTAATCATTATTAAAAAATATTGTTAACAACTTTTATAATGATGGTTATTCAAATGAATTATGACCATAAAAATTATATATATATGAGAAATATTTTTTGCATTTTTTTCCAATGTTTTCATTAAAACAAATAATATACATGATCTTTTTTTATTTTATAATTTTTCTTTTTTTTTCTTTTTAACTTGGTGCCATGCCCTACTGCCCCTAGATGAAGGGTCCATAATGGCCAATTATAATTCAGAAGTCCAGAGATTGATATTTAAAGACGAATTCGAAGCCAATTCCTTATCATAATCAAATGCATTGAATTTGTGAACTTCTTCATTTTTCTTGGAGGGCTTCATTTACAACTACCACCCTCGAGGAGGAAAGCCTGGTATTCATGCCTTCTTCTCTATCCTCAATCAACACTTATGGACACATAATGTTCTCCATCTTTGGAATGATAGATTGTCGATTGATATTGTTCAAACCTGCCTCATCCCCTAGATATGGTTGCTCACATGCTTGCTAGCTTTTTGGTTTAGACTTATGTCATTTGTTCCTTTTTGAATAAGCATGTGGATGAGGACAAGAATCTTGAATACGCCTAGGGTGTTGGCACAACAGACACCGAAAAGTGGCATTCTCATAATCTAGAACTTGAACCATCTAAAATTTCCCCTTTGTAGGAACATGATTCTTGTTCAATGAATCATGAATCATATCAATCTCGACACATGTTCTAACATATGTAAAAATACCCAGTTTAACCTTTATAGATATGATTTCTTGTGGTTCAAGCATGTTTAATAAATACTGGAAAGCCACCCTTGAATCTATCCATACTACTCTAGTCCCATTCACCACCAAATCCTATTAGCTTGATCCCCATGAAGCAACTTGCATCTAATGTTATGAACCTCACACAACCTATCATGCCTCCCTAATACTCCTTGCTTACCTGACCACAACTACATGGACAACACCCTAGATGGGGATATGATAATGTAATAACATCAGATTATGTATGCAATGCAGGGTAAGCATCAACCCAAACACAACCTCAACAACATCATCCTATGCAAGGAAGGAAGGCATTGATGAAATGCTCAATTGTAGTATGTGGGCTCATGCCTATGTGAATCGTCTATTTAAGAATCCAAATGAGATTATGTGTATCTTTTCTAGACCCTGCGACCATGATTTTGTTCATTATATGAAATCTAGAAATGTGAACCACATCTACATAGTGTTGTTGTCCTCCTCTAGTGCTTCGCCAAAATATTTTCCTAAACCACATGTTTGCATTACTACGTGATTACTACCCATGCACACTCGTAGGGGTTTGGAGAGCTTCAAACACTCCCTCGCCACACCAAATCAACATCCACATCATTGAATCCATGGAATAGAGGTATGGCTGCTTACATTCTAGATAATCAAAAGAATAATGAAAGGTTTAATGATGTGAATGAATTCAATAGGTTGTCCTTGTGCTTCATGGATGGTGCATCCAACATGTGAATTTCTTCTATTAAACTTCACCTTTGGAGGTATCAATTCCATAAATTGAGAGAAAGATCAATCTTGTGTGATCTAATAGAATGATTCTTCCAATCCTATTTAGAAAATTCCTCTTGCCTTTAGTATGATGGAGATACATCTCCCATCTACGAAGATAATGATTTATGTATTGTTTCCTTGATATGATCTTGATGTGAAGAAGTGTATTCCTACGCCTAGTCATCTAGAACCTGATTGATTAATTAAATCATATACTTCAATTTTCATTTAATTTAATGATTTGTTTTTTCCTTTGGTGATTATAGATCAAGGCCCCAATATGATATTATCACTACATGAACTTTTGGTGATATGTTGGATGCACTCCACTAGTGTTTCCTAAATGCTTTTTTTCTCAAGGGCGATGATAAATGAAATATGGTTAAATATACTTTGAAGCAAGTTACTATAAAAGTTAATGGTTTTAGTGGTTTTATACAGAAGCGTGATTTTCAAGGTATGGATCTTGAAGAAAAGAGTTACAAGGTACTATTGGACAATACTAGAAGGTACTATTGGACAATACTAGATGGAAAATATGTGTTCCTTTATTAGTGGATAATAAGATTTTGAAATGAAAATAAGAATCTAAAAATTATCATTTTACACTCTAAGAAAATGTGGATTGAAGATTGTGCATGCACTCATCTCACTCATCTGAATTTTGAGAGTAAATGTGCTCGAGTATTAAAGTTAAATGATAATATTTCTAAGAAACTACATGTGCACCCTGTCATGGATGAGACAAATGACATATTAGATCTTACACACCCCATGCCATCATTTCTCAACCTATTACTCCATTGGACTCATAATCCTAGATGACATGGATGCTTATCATGTTCACTATATCACTGTAGTTACTTAAGAGTGCTTCTCTATTTGTAACAACATGCTTGCGTCCCACTCAACAACATGGTCTCCTTCGTCTCTCAATCCTTGGATATATTGTGTATTGCATTGTACCTACAACCATAATACGATGTGGGAGTACCACATTCCACATCGATGGACTAGAAGAGTGCATCAAAAAAATCATATATGATGGATTAGAAGGGTGCATCAAAAGAATCATATATGACAAGTAGCCAATTTAGATAACAAAAAGATCATGGACAAGATCATAGATTTGATGTCACCACCGACCATTTAACCATCATCACGATGCCTTGGATAATGAATTAGAGGGAATGATCACCATTAAATGCATCTTAAAGAAACGTTTAAAGGAGTGACTTCATATAAACCTATCATAACTTCTTGAAATGATCCTATGAGTGTTAAACGAGATTATCATGATGATGAGAGCATAATGAGTTTTTGTTGGTCCTTACTTGAATGTACATAGACGTAATTATAGCTAGAGAGGGTGTCAAAATAAGTGGTGACTAAGGCACAAACTTACCACTCTAGATATGCAAATGCTCCTTATAGTGAACTTTGATGCTACTCAATAGAAGAAAAAATATAAAGGGGAAATGGATGTTAGCAATTGTTGCAATAGAAAACACTAATGCCATACTCAATCATCTGGCACTAATCCTAAGAATTTGAAAAAACTTGCAATGAAGAATCCATTGAAGAATAAGGGTTAAAAGGTTAAAATAATGATTTATTGATTTCCTTAAATATTTTTTCAAAGTTGTAGATAACATACACTTATTTGGGAAGATTCAAATCATTATCAAAGCATTAATCAAAAGAAAATAAGGGGATTATGAGATTGATGCCCCTCCAAGATATACATTCTCATATGATAGGAATGAATAAAAGAATAAGCATTGGTAGGGAATTCAAATTAAACCTAGATATTGTAGGCTATGAAGTCATATATCTCATGTTGGATCTAGGATCCAACGTGAACATACTACTCAATAAATCCTAGGAAATTATGTGTAGTCCATGAATAATCTTCTCCCATATCTAGTGGAAACTTACTAATTAGTATAGAACATATCCCATTTATAGATTGTAGAACATTGAAGTTAAACTTGTAGGAGTGAAGATAGTGGTTGATTTCAAAGTAATCAAAATTATGGATGAGAAGGATCCACGTCTTGCACTATTAGGGATTGAGTGAACATATGTTAATGGTGTCATCATCATCTAAAAATATGAAATATGTTATTTGAAGATGAAGAGATGCATGTGGTCAAACAAATTAACTCATATCAATGAACTCAATATGTTGAACCCATAGGGGACATAATGGATGGAACTATGGTAGCTGATATCTATAATTTGACCATGTGGATGAGAGATGAATATGTCAACCCAAAAGTAGATGGTGTTGTTAGTTGGCACAAAATCTATTCCTTTCATATTGATTCATAAGATGTACTACATAATCAGAAGCAAAGAAATGATGAGTTGTGTAGTGTAGCTAGGGGAATAATATGGGGTACCTAGGGAGGTACCCAAGGAGACTAATAGTAGATATGTATTGTTATGTATGAAGGCCACTTTTAATAAATAAGGCATAGTGTGAACACAATAAATGTAAGATGGCTTACTAGAAGGTTCCACTTTTAGAAGGTTCCTCCTCTAGAATGTTCTTAGGTGGTAGGTAACACTATATAAAGGGGCGTAAATAATGTAATGGTAAAGGACGTAAATAATGTAATGGTAAAGTTGAGAAGTATTGTGTTTGGAGAGGTAGCTCATTAGAAGGTTTCCCCCTTGAAGAAGAAAGTGATCAAGAGTGGAGCTCTTCTTTAAAAGGATCGATTGTATGGTGTTTCCCTACCCTAAGGGTTTTCATAATAATTAATGAGATTTTCCATATTATTATGTGTATCTTGTGTGGTGAATATATTTGTAGAGTGGATTTTCCTACATTATTCTTAGATCTATTATATGTGATTTTGTATTTAGATATTTGTTACTTAACAAGTGGTATCAAACCACTTTTGTCGGCCATGAAAAAGGGGAATTTTTTTGTTCTATTTTGCAGATTTTTTCAAAGAAGAAAAAAGAGGGTCGTAGCACTCAAGTCAATTCCTATAGCTTTGTGTGTATAATTGTATATCTGAGTTCCTCTTGGAAAAACAATCGATTTAAAAAAAAAATTGCTTGAATAAGAGTTTGGGAGGCTAAGGTATCATTGATTTAAACTCAACATTTTTTCATGTTTTTTTCCACGAACAACCACACGATTTTGTCGATTTATATAGCAATTGGTGCTGAATTTTCCCAACCAAATTACATATCTAATTTCCTCTCACAAAAGTGGCCTATTTGAAAAGAAAATCGTATGAACATAGCTCTGTAAGTGAAGATATTGTTGATTTAAAATCACCCATTTTCAGGGTTTTTCGTGATGACGACGAGACTGCAGAGCTCATAACTTTTGAAAAGGTGCTTAGATTTCTACTAGATCAATGTCATTGAATATATTATTTTAATATATTTATTTTGGTATATTATATGTGGTGTTTCCAATGGATATTCGCTTTCAAATCCTCATGGACCTATGCCGAGATATTGAAACCTTCAGGGAAGACATCAGGAACAATTGTCAAAATATTCAAGAGACCATAGCCAAAAGGCAGGAGAAATGTAATATGGAGATCTTCAACATTTACACCATGACAGAATATGATCAAGAAATATATGCTTGGTATAATTTAAAGTTTGATTGTGAGGATTGGTATATGGACAATTTTCATTTTTGGGATGATAACTATTTTCATATTTTATTTGAGAACTCTACTCTACCTTATGTAGAGCAAATTATGGAGAATAGTCAAGAGCCTTCTCTGAATACTATTTTTCAATATTCTCTGGCAATATTGTGTTATGCACATGATTTTTTGGAAATGGAGGGATCTACATATTTGGATCCACATGATCCATGTAGATCTTTGGAGCACCATTTTCAACTGGCTATTGAGTTCCTATATCTTCAGAGGGGAGTTCACATGAGTACCTGGACATGGGTCGCAAATTTATAGTGAAGCTTGGACTACTTCAACATGTTGGCTAGCACTTCTACATGGGACCCTGGTTCTCCAACCTACTTCAACATTATGGTCCACACTTATTCATGGGACCTTGGTATATAGTTGTACTTCTTCATAACAAGTGTCGAGGACAACGCTTTCATAAGGGTGATGCAATGTAGTGTAGCTAGGGGAGTGATATGGGGTACCTAGGGAGGTAGCCAAGGGGAATAATAGTAGATATATATTGTTATGTATGGAGACCAATTTTAATAAACAAGGCCCAGTGTGAACACAATAAATGTAAGAAGGATTACTAGAAGGTTCTTCTTCTAGAAGGTTCCTCCTCTAGAAAGTTCTTAGGTGTTAGGTAGCACTATATAAAGGGGTGTAAACAATGTAATGTGCAAGTTAAGAAGTATTATATTTGGAGCGATAACTCACTAGAGGTTGCCCCCTTGAAGAGACAAGTGATTAGGAGTGGATCCTTTCCTTAAAAGGATCGATTGTATGGTGTTGCCCTACCCTAATGGTTTTCATAATAATAAAAGAGATTTTCTAAATTATTTTGTGTATCTTGTGTGGTGAATGTATTTGCAGAGTGGATTTTCCTTCATTCTTCTTGGATCTATTATATGTGATTTTGTATTCAGATCTTTGGTGCTTAACAAGTTTTCATCTAGACATTGTGTCTCTATATAGAATGTTAGATGGATTAGTACAAGGTTCATTAATCCACCGATATATGATGGTACATACAACATTGAGGACTTTTTTAGATTGAGTAGAACAAGAAATTAAACCAAATAAATGAATCCCAACACTAGATGTGATGTTCAAAGCCACTCTATCCCATTGGTGGGAAAAACAAATAAAGTTCTTACAAAGTTAGGATGTGTTCCGGCCTACCATGAGGTATTTTTTTCTACCCCCATTGAGTTGGAGATCCAATATTATGAATACAATGAAGACTTTGAACATGTCATTTTAGAAATATACCAAGGGCAGACAAATGTTGAAATTCATGTGAAAAAATGTATCAAACAATGGAGGAAAGAATGAGACCAATTTTTTTTTGGATACATACATTCTTGTACACTCTAGCCCCTATCCCTAAAACTTGGTACATACATGAAGAAATAAGAAGGTAGATAAATGGACTACAATACCAGATTTCTCATTCAGTGGTAAGACTCCAATCTTATTGCTACCCTAATATGTATCAAGTAATTATTGTTTGAACACAAAATAGCACAACACACACCTCAAGTATTCCTAAAGAAACAATACTCCATCATTGAAAAACAAAGTGAAGATACCCTCTAGAAGCTTAAATGTTGTCATAATAACCTAACGTTCTCATTCAGTGGTAAGAATCCAATCGTATTGCTACCCTAATATGTATCAAGTAATTATTGTTTGAACACAAAATAACACAACACACACCTCAAGTATTCATAAAGAAACAATATTCCATCATTGAAAAACAAAGTGAAGATACCCTCTAGAAGCTTAAATGTTGTCATAATATTGGGCAGAGAAAAGATACTGATGATATGTCATTTCACATTCAAATAAACATAAGGGGAACTGAGTCAAATAGAAAGATATTCTAGGAACCATTAAAGGTAAATAAATTGAACATCAACTCAGACAAAAAAAAACTAAGGATGACCTCAATTAATAAGATAACATAGGAGATAGAGGCACTACTAAGGGAGTACATTGGCCTCTTCCCACAAATATTTACAAAATCAAAAGGAATCAAGGGTGACTTGTGAAAAATGAAGATAAACTTAAATACAAAACCAATTAAGAAGAGACCGTATAGGGTAAACCATAGAGCAAGCAATATACAACCTGTTTCACATCATTCAATGCCGCGGCAGGTGGTATATACATCATTGGATATATCAAGGTGATCCAACGATGTATATACCACCTTCCGCTTAGCAAGCTGCGTATTGCTTACCAAACCATAGGGTCAAACATAAATTGGAGGAAATTTACAAGATTTTGGTAATTGGATCGATCTTCCTGTGGACCATAGTCATCAAGAAATACGACAATCTGCCATTGTTTAACTGTTCTATGTTTTGGTCCTTTATGTCAGAATCTAGTGACTTAAATATTGACGAAATTGCAGTTTTTTGTTGTTTAAATTGCATTTCTGAATGCATAAATAAACTCAGCCTACTAAAAAACCCCATGAGGCACTCCAATTATATAAACTTTAACCACTCAAATTTGAAGATCCAACAATTTTTTTCCAGAATTCAAGCAAAATTAAACCAAAAAAACTGTGAAATTCAAAATTATTTTATTTAATTAATATGTTTAAAATTTTCTAATTTTTAAAATCAAAAAATAAATTATTTCTCCAGTGAAATTATTTTATTCTTTTTCCAATTAGAAATGGACCATGGTACTGTAAACACATTTAAGTATTATAACAAACTTTATAATTTAAGAATGCTTGTTACTATTATGAATACAGTGTCCAAGAATAAGAACAATAAATTCATGCTTATCTCATAATACAGTCTCCCAAATAAAAACAATAAATTCATGCTTATCTCTTTTACAACGCCTGAAAATGTTAACTTCGTGCACATTGCCATACATGCAAACGTAACTTACAGGAAAACTTATTATTCTTATCACAGCAGGGACCGACCAGATGGATTTGAAGTACCAAGAATAACAGACGTAGTTACGTTGGGAAAGAAACCTCTGACACTAACGCCTTTTGAATTTGATTGATTGTTTTGTCCCTCACTTTTTAGTTGAACGTTTCCTCCTTTTGATTTTGATTGATTGTTTTGTCCCTCACTGTTTTTTTTTTTTTAATGTTTCCGGGTTGAAAGATTTTTTTTTTAATGATAAATCATATCAAATATTTGTTTTTTCAATATTTATTTTCAAAAAAAAAGATTAATCTAAATTTTATGGAATAAAATTATTTTACTTTAAAAATCACCAAATTTTATAAAAACTATATAAAATTTTTAGAAATTTGAATATCATCGAATATTTTACATTTTGTATATAAAAACTATTAAGATTAGCCAATATTTCTACATTTTAATATAAATTTACATCCTTAAAATCATCCGTGACTCAAATGGTGATGGTTTAGATTTAGATCTCACATGAGGGTTGGAATTTGCAAACAATTTAATTGTCAATTTGCAAAATTTGTTTGTCAAATTATCCTTATCATACAAAATTCAAATTGACAATTAAACTGTTTGCAAATTCCAACCTTTTATGTTTTGGTCTTTTTTTTTTTTTTTTTCAAAGTCTCCAATGAAAAACTCTTATATTTTGTTATCTAAATTGTATTTCTAAATGTATAAATGAATTCAACTTGATAAAAAACTCTTAAAACACTCAAATTATATAACTTTAATAACTAAAATTTACATATCAAACAAATCACAAAATTAACCAAAAAAAATTCAAATAAAACCTTTTTTTATCCTCAATCATATTCACTAACAAATTAACAAACTTATTCAACTATAATTATAATACAATTTAGAAAAAATTAACACAGTTAATCAACTATAATTATAATACAAAATATATTTCACTATAATAATGCAAATGCATAAATAACAACCTCAAGAATTTTATTATTCAAAATAACTATAAATCTCATTATCCTTCTTAATATGAACGCAATTCTTTTTTACCATTAAGTTATGGAATCACTCATTAAGTGTACAAATTCAATTTTTTTTTAATGATTTTACAAGGAAATAATCATTTATTTGGAGTTTTACATTGTCTCATTTATCCTTACATTTTATGTTCATTGGTTATCATGATTTGAAACTAAACAATATATTTTTACCATTATTATCCTTCTTAATATGAATGAAACTCTTTTTTACCATTAAGTTATGGAATCACTCATTAAGTATACAAATTCATTTTTTTTAATGATTTTACAAAGAAATAATCATTTATTTGGAGTTTTACATTGTCTCATTTATCCTTACATTTTATGTTCATTAGCTATTATGATTTGAAACTAAACAATATATTTTTACCATTAAGTTATGGAATCACTTATTAAGTGTATAAATTCAATTTTTTTTATTAATTTTGCAAGGAAATAATCATTTATTTGGAGTTCATTAACTATCATGATTTGAAACTAAACAATATATAATAATGTATTTCTTTTATGTTGTAATCATGATTTGAAACTAAACAATATATAATGGTGTGTTTCTTTTACAATGTAATGATAAATGAAATTGTGAGTGTTGTTATTGTTTATTAATATAATTATTTTCATGTGTTTATAATGTAATGATAAATGAAATTGTGAGTGTTGTTATTGTTTATTAATATAATTATTTTCATGTGTTTGATATGTTCAACCAATTTTAATATTTGAAAAGATGAAATGTCATTCAAGGTATATACAGATATTTAAGGTATACAAAGATATTTGGGGTTCTTCACAATGTTAGTTTGGAGTGGGAATGTCTTTTATAAGAGGGGTGATTTCCTCCATAGCCAACTCATTGGCTTCATTGTTGGAAATGTTTGGGTGGTGGCCATAAATAATTTACGTTCTTTACACTTATGCCTTATGAAACATTTGTCATCATAGTTTAACATAAATCTTTGAGTTGACATTCCACCATTTTTGCCATATCAACTTGTGGACCTTGAGGAGTGGAGCAAGATTGTTGATGTGACGCAAAGTATTTACATGATCATGGAATAAAGTTTCGGCATATGGATTGAGAATATGTCACAACTTATGCATGACAACATAGCTGAGAGGCCTCCATCCAAGTAGTGAGGTGACTCATCTCAGCATGTGCTTTGATTTCCTCCTTGAGACCACTGAATAAACATTGCTTGAAAAATTAATTGGTCAAATTTTATGTTTTGATTGTCAAGTGCTCAAAAGTAGCAATATATTCTTCCATCATGGTTGTTTGAGGTAATCTAGTAAGTAGTCCCACATAATTAGTATCCTTTTCAAAGTGAGAAAAAAAGGCTTTCGCAAACTACTTCTAGGTAATGTATCCCAAAGATGTTTTCTTATTCCATTGCCACCACTACCAATGCTCTTTATCCTTATATAAAAAAAATTCTTCGAGTTTCAACAAGTCAACCTCTATAGCATGGCGGGAAAATAAATGTTCCATTCAATCAACTCATCCTTATATCATATTAGATTCATCAATCTTATTCAGAACGACCTTAGGTAGCATATTGGGGGAATGGTTTGGAAAGGGGTTGCAATTGCAAGGGTTTTCACCCAAAGAAAATTCACCACCACCATGTTTACCCTTTAGCTTGCCAAGTTTATCAATTTAACGAATTGAGAGTTTCCCATTGATACTAGCCATGTGGATTTAAAATTGGTCCTAGGTTGCATCGACTAATCGTGTGGGAGACTTGATTGATAACATCAATTCATTCATTTTGTCTTCCATGGTAGACATGCTTCTATTGTGAATTATGGGATCATGGGGACCATTAGAAGGGTTACTCGGGAAGTAGACCAACACAATCAGTATAAGGGTCTAGTCTAGCCATGATCACTCGAATGGTTACTCAATAGCTATAACAACCCCATCAACATTGTGAGAGGAGTCTTTTGTGATAGGTCAACCATAATGGTTTTTTCTAGGAAGGGATCTGTTGTTCCTGAGTTTGTACTTAAGGCTTAAAGCACAATGTTAGGCATTAGGAAATAAGGACAGTTTAAAAATTTGTTTTTTTCTATCTCAGTTATGTGAGAAAAATTCCTTAAAATGAATTAATAGTATAACAACTCAAAGGTCGTTTTTCGTGTTTGAGTTAATTTTGAAAATATAGGATGTAATGAGAGAAAAACATAAAGATGTTAGAAAAAGAAAGGCATCAAATACAGAAGAATCTTACTTTGTCACAGAAGAAGAAAATGGATAATGTAACCTTTAATGAAGCATAAAATATAGTAATCTAATTACTCACAGGTCTTGTATTTGCTAATAGCCAATACAGAGGAAAATATGTTTGTCACCAGATAACTGAACGAAATATAACCACGGTAGATGTTGTACTAAATTGCGATTAGGCATTCATCAAGGAACTATATGAAAAAGATGTTGGAATATGGAAAGACAGAAGAACACATAACTCAGATAGACGAAATGTGGAATCTCTGGTTTGCACTTGTATTAATTCTCAATGAGGAGAGATTTGTCAATTACAACCGGCAAGAAGCAACCTTTGTTCATTCTTTTGAATGTGTATTTATACAAAATATACAACCATAAGTGGTTGAAATTCCCTTACTCTTAAAAGTATCAGTTACAAAATGAGAAGGTGAGACGTTTCGTTGAGTTCTTCTCTGTCTTTTTTTTTTTGTGCTAGCAGAAACGATTTCCTTCCTCGTTTTCCAGCTCCGAAATAGACAATGTAAATAGAATGTACCACTGGTTGCTAGGAGTATTTTCCTTTCCCTGCTCAATACATTTGATGCACCTGCTCACAAATTCGACTACCAACCCGGAAGACCCTGTTAAATTATTAGCCTAAAAAATGTATAATTTCTTTTCCAACTGAGGCAATCTCTCTTCTATCTGTCTATCCTCTGAAATAATAGACTGCAGTTGTAGATTAGGCTTCACTAGCCATCTATCTATTTGAGCAATATCGACCTGTTTTATCTATGATATTCCAGCTTGTGCTTCTTCCATATTTGTTTTAATGTCAAGATGATGTTTGGCTATATTAATCTGACCCAGTGTTCCAGAATTATCTTCTTTATCGAAGCCTAATAATTCTTTTTTAAGTGAACAAAAAACTTCTTTGTAAGATTCTTTCAATTCCTTAGCCACTTTCCTACCTTTGGTTATGTATGACTCCCAAGTCTTTAGTATAATATCACCTCTGGTTTTCTCTGAAATAGACAACCCAGATGCCATAGCTCTTCCTTCTTTTGCTGATGATATAACTACTTCCTGGAAGGTATTTTGAGCCATGACAACTTCTCTCTCTCTTAAAACAATGTTACATAATGCCTTATCTATCATCCGAAAATGATTCTGGATGATTTCTAGCTTAGAGAGTAGGCTTTGTTGTGTTGTTTCTAGCTTCTTTTACACTTCTAGTGCCTGCTCTTGGAACATTGATATATCTACAATCATGCTTTCAGTAGAGCTTAATTTGGCTTGTAGTTGTCGCGCTATCTCCTCTTGCTAGATGACATGTCCTTGGCTTGTTTGGGCAGTCTTGTGTATTTCCTCAAGGTCGGATTTAAGTTGTTTGATCTCTTGTTGATCATTGGCTCTAGCCTGTTAGAGGTCTTTGTAAACCTCTATTCTGACATTCCTTTCTACGACCATTATCTAACTCTGCAACTGGCCTATCAATAGATCTCTCTGTTTCAATTGCTCTGCAAGGTTGTCGACTAACCACAGATTTGTTGTAGCGAAGGCACCTAATGAACCATCCATCTCCTTAGCGAGTTCTGAATCCTTCAAGCCCTATCCATCAAATATCATCCTTTGTCTTTTGATTACTAGCCCTTCTCTTTGCTGCAATTCTTTTCTAACTATGGCCCTCCTTTTCGTGCTAAAGAAAAAATGCGAAGGAGGTATCTCTTCAAGTGAGATCGGGGTAAGATCACTTGCCAATATAACCTTGAGATTAGGAGTCTTGAATCTTGACTATAGAGGGGTTAGTGCTGAAATAGGGCTACCTATCTCTGTGAATTGGTGTCCTTCTACTATTCTGGAGGTATCAACATGAGTAGTTGGTGATAGAGGAAGTACCATTTGATCCTATTTTGGAAGTGTTTCAGGTTGAACCTTTGCCTTCGGCCTTGAATATATTGCCTATGAGGTTTTTTCTTCTTGTGTAGATATCTCGATATCTTTTGGGAATTCCTCAGTAGTTTGTTTATCATAGAATTTTGGTTCAAAACCTGGAGGTATGGATATCTTCTCCGGAGGAGTGATTGTCAATTCCCCTTGCAGTATCTTAGGAAAACTACTTTGCCTGTGTCTTTGGAAGGTGAGGAAACTGACCTGTTGGTTAGGGGGTAACATCTGTACTGTGTCTTGTACCTCTTCATAGGATTTGACTCCCTTGAACACATCATCATATGGGGAGTCTTCATGCATATATATTTTCATATTGCATTGAGCTAGGTGATTTTCCACAATTTGATATGGGTCATGTCTTTTGAATTTGATGTCCACCAGTTTGACATATTCTAAAGCTGTAGCTTCTACTTTGGAATGGCAAAAATTTAGCAAGGAAAACCTTCCAACCTGTAGGGGGAAGGTTGGCCAAACTTTATTCTGAGTTGCTTTTAACTCCTTGCAAATGCCTCCCATTACCATTTGATAAGAAACTTATCTGCACACCAGTCTATCTGGAATAAACTTCGAGAGAGTGTGAGGGGGAACTGAGCACTCGAAAACCCTAATGTATGAGAAATTTTCTTCAACGAACCAATCTGCAACCTTTTTAAGATTTCCCATAATTTTCTCTGAAATCCGAGAGGGTGGATGGCCATATAGTGTTTGATGAACATGAATCACTACATTATGACAGATTTCATAAAAGAATTTTTTGGCTTTTTCCTCCCACAACTTAGAATGATAAACATGGATAGGTTCTGCACTGGTTGGGTTCCAGCTCCAATTCATCAATGGGAATGGGGTCATGAAACAGATGGCATCCATGACATACGCAGACATATAAAAAGGAGCAGGTTGACCCTTTGACTTTGCCATTTTGTACTCATAAATTTCTTTGGCTAGGGTATCAGACAATATCTTAGCCCAATCGAAAGTGAAACCCTATGTTGCCTCATGTATGATTGACACCCATTCCACCGAGAAATGAGTAGGGATTTTCCTTTCGAATATTCTACATAGCATCATGAACACATAGACTATATACTGATTTAATGACGTAGTGGAATAAACACCATGGGAGTCAACTCTGAATTTTGCTGGACTCCCCCACCAGGTTTTAACTATATCTGGGTAGCTACAGTCATATTGCACACATTCTTTTTGTTGAAACTCCATGAAAAACGTATCACTATAAATATATTTTGGATCAGGGGATAGCTTGTACATTACTTGGAGGTGTTCCGACCTGAAGGAGCCAACAATGACCTATTGGTGATTGATGATGTTCCTGGTCTCCACATCGGTGTTTTCGAGACACCAACTTATCATGTCATTATATGGCATGAGCCTTGGTCATGTAGCTATTTTGTGAAGCTCAGACTCTGCTATAAGTTTGAGTTTGTTGTTCATTTCATCTCCAAAATCATCCTGACCATTGATAGCTTCACGCTCCAAGATTTCAAAAATCTGTGTCCACGACCTGACTGCATCTACAACATGTGGCGTGGTATCAGAAAGAACGTCTGTGTTCGGATTTGAACCTTCACCGGCTTCATCATTTTTCTTAGACGTCTTCCTGGGCGCCATGATACCATAAATAGAACGTGAATATCTGTTACAGGGGAGACCATGTAAGCTTTCCTCGAGTAAGGCTTACTATTTTGTTGAAAGTATGAAAGAAATTCAAAATATAGAAACTGTATTTACACTTAGTTCACATTAACTCATGCGTGTTTTCACAGATGATGAGTTTATTCATTTTAATGAGGAAAGTACATATGGTGATACACACCTTATGCTAGAAATCATTTATGTTGGCCTATAATAAATTTTACCAAGAATCGGCTATTCGGGATCGGGGATTTTGGACGAAACAACATTGAAACATCCTGAAACATGAATGCACGAAAGATTAATTCACATCGTTAATTGCGTTTAAGAGTTTAATTAATCACTTTTAAAAGTTTAATTAATCACGTCTAAGAGATTAATGTTTTCAGAACTTCGGGTTTCGAGGTTTTTGGTATGTATTGAACTGTAAACCCCTGATTCCCGAAATGCGACATGATTAGTTATTCTTGGTTTTATTAGGTTTAATTAATCGAGATTTAATTCTTCGACATTTTATTGTTTCGGGAAATTTCAAGTGGAATCTTTGTTAAATCTCCGAAAGGTCATTAGCTGTAACGATGTGTCAAGGATGAGTCATCTTAAAGGGTGCCACATGTTGATTTGACTCATGCGAACTCTTGGATGGGAGGCTCAAAAAGTGACGCATGTCTACTAGGAGAGGATTCACAATTCAAACATACACTCATACTCAGATTCTTTTAGAGCTTTAAGAACCATTAAAACATACACCTTTTAGGTTTCGGGACTTCGAATGTTAAGACGTAACGAAATGCCCAAATCATGAAACTCTGAAACAACCTTTGTTGATTTTACTCGTTAATCGTTTGGCAGCTTCATAAATCTAAAGGATTTTAGACCATCCGATCCTACATAAAACTTTATCAATGGTAAGAATCAAGTGCTTTTTGATCTTATTTAAACAAAACTAAAATTTATTAAAGTCAAAATATTAAAAAACCACATGTGTTCCAACATAGGCTCCATCTAGGGATCTCATCTCCTTGTGGGACTAGAAGAAAAGTAGACCAAGTGTCTTTATTGGGTAAATGGAGTCATTATTGCATTTCTGTGAAACACATTTCGAAAGAGGTCACACAGAAGGACTTAGGATTTTGTCCTTATCTCTGAAAACCTTCAAAACTTAATCATCCATTGACCTCGAGTTTAGGCTTATCAATAGCTTCCTTTTCTTAAAACTGACTTCAGTTTTGTTTAAGATAATCAAAACAACCTTAATCATTCTACTAGGCTTTGTTCGATATTGTCCACATCAAGGTAAAGTAATTTCAATGTTTTTAATCAGGGAGTCCCGTGTTAGCTTAGGATGTAGATCTAGTCGAAAAAAGAACTAGTTACCAGAGCACATTATAATTCATGTATAACAACCTTGCAGATATCAAAGACATTGCTTCACTGCCAACAAGCCTGTTCAATACCCCGATGAAGTTATCTAATTTCCCACATTGAATTTCCTTTCACCACTTCAATTAGTAATTTTTCAATTAAACGCTGAGATGAGGGCAATCATTTAATGAATTTACTTTCATCATCTCTATTGGACCAGATGGGGGCAATCATTTTATGAATTTCCTTTCACCATCTGTCTTATATTTTTAAAACATGAAGTGGGGGCAATCAATTTGTATACAATATACCAGGGATGATATATGTTTATAATTTAGCAATATAGGTCTGTTAACTCACTTTGATTGACTAGTCCTCCTTTGACCTTCAAAACACCTTCGCCTACAGGGAAATTCTCATGGGGAGTTTTTATTTTCCAGGGACTTTTCTTGAGCGAAACAAATCAATTTAAACCTGTTAGAAGGACTAATATAGTTAGGATTAGCCTAGACATACTTTTTTGTTCAGTTGAAGTTAGAGGATTATAAGAATTTTTACCTATTCTCGTTTCGAAAATTCGTTTATGAGTTTTTAAAGTTAAGGTGAGACCCTTTTTCCTCTGTGAAGACCATGGGGTGATATCAAGAATCACATGAAAACACAACCTTGAAAATGAGCAGGGGAAAAAGAATGAAGGTTTCAGTTGTTCTGTTATAAGTACGGTCACTCTTGTGCAAATTTTATACTCGATTCTTGAAACTTTTTCTTTAAGGTCTTCTTATTGCTTACTTTTTATTTCATTTTTTATTTTATCCAGAGGAAACTCTTGATAACTTAAAGCGTAATTTCCATTCCCCTGGTTATAGATTAGGTGATAATATTTCTACATATGAGACCTCTATCATACTAAATGATATTTCTTTGGAAATTTAAACAGGGCATAAGCTCATACCTTAGATTCACTCTTATATTTTCACCCAAGTAAATTATTTATTTGTCACCTGTTTCGAGCGAGAGCCAATGTTCTGATACATGAAGGTCGGTTTCTAATGTCTCCAATCTCTTGGTTATCGACAAGTATCTTGCATGACAGTAATATGAAATGTGTCAGGAACTTACACAAACCAAACTCTGTATGTTACTTGTTTTTATATTTTTTGTTTTTATGAAATCAACTAACCTGGTTTTATTTATAGTGAAAGTAAAAACTTACCGAAAAAATAAAAAACTGCAAATCAAAACAAATAAAACAAATCGGTATGTACAATGAGGGTTTGGAAACTGATTATTGCATAAAATTATTTAGGTAACGCCCGTTGATAGGAGCGTTGAGGATTTTACCATCCAGATTTTCTAACCAAAATGAATTCTTCCCTTTAGAAGTTGTGACTTTGAAAGGTCCACACTAGATATGGTCGAATTTTCCATACTTTCCTTAGTCTTCCTTTCTAGCATCCCACTTTAAAACCAGGTCACCAGGGAGGAATTCCCTATCTTTATCTTTTTGGTCAAACAGGGCTTTCATGTTATCCTGATACTTCTGAAGTTTTTCATCTACTTCAGCCCTATTTTGTTGGACTTCAATCAGTTGATTTATTCTGCCAGTGACGTGATTTGGCTCTTCCTTTTCATCTTGCCAGAGTTTCATTACAAGAAGAGCCAGGTTTATGGGTAGTACCACGTCAGTTTCGTACACCATTTGAAAAGGGGATGTCCCGATCGATTTCTTCGTGCCTATTTGATTTGCCCACAAAGCATATTTCAAATGTGCATGCCAGGCCTTCTTATTTTCATTCAACACTTTCTTAATTATGGTGATCAAGATTTTATTTGATGATTCAACTAATCCATTGCCCTGGGGATAATACACTGTGGAATGGCCCAGTACAATATTGTACTTTTGGCAATAACTGACCATCGCCATAGATTTAAATTCCTGGGCATTATCTGTAACTATCTTCCGAGGGCAGCCAAATTTGGATAAAATGTTTTCCTCCAAGAAGTTTATCACCACCGAGTCTGTAGCATTTTTGGTCGGAATGGATTTTACCCATTTGGTGAAATAATCCGTAGCGGTTAGGATCCACTTGTGTTGCGCACTAGAGTGTGGATTGATTTCACCTATAAAATCCAGCCCCCATTGTTGAAACAGGGCTTATGTTTTAACTGGGACCAAAGGTAATGTTGGAAGCTTCTGCTTGCCTGAAAATAGTTGGCAGGGATTACAGGCTCTAACTTTGGAATTCACATCAACAAATAATTTAGGCCAATAATATCCTTCTCTCAGGGTTTTATAGGTCGTTTCTCTCCATGCATGATGACCTCCACACAATCCTTCGTGAAATTCATTTATAACTCTCTCTGTTTCAAATTCTACCATACAACTTAGTAAAAAGCCTAGATGATACTTCCAATATAAATGGCTATCCATGAAACAATATTTTACCGCATGCAACTTTAACATTCTAGATTTAGAAGGAGTCATATCACTTGAGCACTGCAGATTTATAAGGTAATAGACTATATCTTTATACCAAGCTGAAGAAGAGAAATTCTCCTCGATTTGAGTTGTGGGTATTTGATCATCAAATTCGTCTATGTCCAGAAATACTTCGCACTCTTGCAGGATGTTTATTCCAAACGCTCTGAAATTAGATTCGGCTAGTAACTTAGCTAAACCCTGTCCTTTGACGATCTTTGTTGGTTTCACCTCCAGATCAAATTATTTAATTTTAGGAAGCCATCGACCCCTCCTTCTGTCACTATCGGGTTGAACCAGTATATATTTAACAAAACTGGTGGGTACATATGCAATTATTTTAGAATGTAGAACATAGGTCCTGAAAGCCTTTAGGGCCTTCACCATTGCATAGGCCTTCTTTTCCATTATATTGTATCTCAGCTCTGCATCTCTAAGGCTTTTACTGAAGAAATATATTGGTTGTTCAAACCCTTCTTCGTTCTTCTGAAGGAGTACCGCAACAATTGTGTGTTCGGATGCGAATGAGAAAATTAAGAATTCTTTCAAATAATCTGGGCTTGCCAGCACCAGTTCTTCACCTATGACTTTCTTGATGCATTCAAATGACGCTTTGGCTTCGGTCGTCCATTTAACCTCGCTGTCTTTCTTAAGCATTTTTGTAATCAATTTCACGATTTCAACGAAGTTTGCGATAAATCTTCTTAAAAATTTATTTTTTCCTAAAAATGACTGAATCTCTTTTCTATTTCTAGGAATATTGATAGTATTTATAGATTCAACCCTTTTTTTGTCGATTTTAATTCCATCCTGAGATACTATATGGCCCAAGAGTTTACCTTCCTGCATTGCAAAGTGAGAATTCTTGGGGTTTAAAGACAAACCGAATTTGCAACATTTCTCAAATGTTTGTTTGAGGTGTACCAGGTGTTCTGCATCAGATTTAGAAAATACGGTTAGATCATCAAGATAAATGACAACGAACTTATTTCTTTCACTGACAAAGGTGATGTCCATAGCTCGTTGGAAAGTGGCACTTGCGTTCATCAAACCAAATGGCATTTTGTCATACATAAAGGTACCCCATGGGGTGGTGAACGTGGTTTTTTCTTTATCATCCTCATGGATTTCGATTTGATTATAGCCCGAAAAACCATTAATCATGGACATTTTATTTTCCCCAACCACTTTTTCCAATAAATGATCCATTTTAGGTAATGGATAATTATCTTTGAGGGATGATCTGTTTAAATTTCTGAAATCTACGCACAACCTAATTTCATTGTTCTTCTTTCTTACTGGTACTAGATTGGCTACCCACTCGAAGTATCTGGGTGAAACAATGATTTTAGCGTCCAGGAGCTTCTTTACCTCATTTTCTATTACAGGCAATATTATGGGATTTATCTGTTTGAGCTTCTTCCTGAAAGGTTTAACACCCTGCTTTAGAGGAATCTTATGTTCAATTATAGTGATATCATAAGTTCTTAATTCATCATAAGACTAGGGAAAAACGTCCTTGTACTGTTTGAGCAATTCAACATATTTTATTTTTACTTCAGGGGGAAGGTATTTAGATATTTTTACCAGCTTAGGAGTTTCCTTTGTGCCTATATCATAGTCTTCAACCTCCTAAGGCTGAGGCTGTAAAGTAGACTTTAAGGGAATGTCGTCATTATTGAATAATCTATCCAGAGGAATTATCATACCCTTAGGTATCTAATTATTTTTTATTACAAACATGCGGTGATTTGTGATCTTATCTCGAAACTCCTAAGGATCTTCACCTTCCTGCATAATCCAAACATGATCATTCTGATTTTCCTGATCAATATGGGTTTCATCAAATTCATCCACCATTTCTAAAAATTGTTTGATTTGCTCATCATCTTCGAATACCTGCCAATGTTGTATATTGTTTAGTATTGATGGTATGTGCCTCATTTCTATATGATATTTTATTTTGAGGACCATAGGAGGTACAAACGTCGCAACGACTTTGGCCAAGGAATCCGCCTGTTGATTTTCAACTCTGGGAATGTGGTGGATATTAAACGATGAGAAAAAATTCTCAATCAAATCCTAGGCACAATTTTTGTAGGATCTTAACCTTGGTTTTTTGGCCTGGTACTGCTACTTTATATGTTTTACGATCAATTTTGCATCACCATAAACTATCAGGTTTTCAATTTTCATCTTCCTGGTAGCTTCTAATTCCAAGACCAGGGCTTCATATTCACATACATTATTGGTGTAATCTATATCCCACTATAGTCTGTAAGAGAAGATAATAATAAACTCATCCCCAAGTGCCACAAACAACACTCCAGCTCCTGCTCCCTCACATGATGAAGCACCATCGAAATACATTTTCCAAACTCCAATCTTATTTACATTTTCATTTGTTTTTCCAATTTTTTATTTTTCTGTGTAATTTTCTTCTATACATTCTTCTAAATCATCATCAATCGATAGTATACAATTTCCTAAATCCTGATCTGCGACATACACATGGTAATTATTCGGATTCAACGAATCACTTACTATATATGCCAACCTTGTTTTTCTGTACAGGTGGGTGAACTGTTCGCCGAAGATCGGGATTGTAGCGTATGTCATGTCTGTTGGAATATTTATTACGGATAGATATAAGACAAAGTATTTGTTTTCATTGATGGCAAGCTCAGCCCAACGATGATGAACAAGAGAAAGTGGCAAGACCAGCAGCGCAACAATGATCGCATGGCAAGATCAGAACTGTAAACTCCAGGAGTCAAGGAAGCAACTCACGACAAAAAATCCCAAAATGCGATATATCAGATCATGTCAAAGACTCCATTTCAGAGTTTTGCAAACTGGGAAATCGGAGTTTCGGATACCGAGAGTTGGAGGAATCAAGAGTCGAGACTCTTCATCATAGGAGTCCCGAAGTCGCGAAATGCGAAACGTCGAAATCCTGAAACAGGCACATCAACAAAGAGTTTCGCAGACCGGGAAATAACTCCATTTCGGAGTTCCGGATACCAGGAGTTGGAGGAGTCAAGAGTCGATACTTTTCATCACAGGAGTCCCGAAGTCACGAAATGCGAAACGCCGAAATCCTAAAATAGGCACATCAACAAAGAGTTTTGCAGACTGGGAAATAACTCCATTTCAGAGTTCTAGATACCAGGAGTTGGAGTGTCGAAACACTTCACCACAGGAATGCCGAAATGTGAAAAACACCTTTTGGTGTAGGTTTCGGTTACCGGGATTTAGAGTGTCGAAACACTTCACCACAAAAATCGTGAAATGTCAAAATGCGAAATTGCGACATGGAGTTTCAGGGATCGCGACATGGAGTTTCGGAGTTTCGGGGATTGCGACATGGAGCATCAAGATATCTCATCACAAGAATTGTCGAAATCGTGAAATGACGAAAGGGACTATTGTGAGTCTCAAAGACTCGAAGGGAAAAATGTCAAAATCCCGTCAGCTGTTCGATTAGGAAAAGAAGGGATCAGATTATGAAGTTTTGTGGACCGTTGATCTGGATCCATTTCGCGAATCATGACTTGGAGAGTTGAGATGCTTCACAACAGGAATTCACGACATGCGAAATCGCAAATTGCCGAAATACGAAATGCGAAAGACATTTTGTTTCTTGTAATCCAACGCTGCAGGTGAATTTGAATATGATCAGAGGGATACTATTTCACCTCACAGTTAATTGATCAGTTATGATTCAGTTAGCAAAACTGATTCATGATTCTTGATCGGTTGGTGATTCAGTTGCTGAGGCGTGTGTGAATAAAATAAGATATGAGACAACTATGCAAGTGTGGTTGTTCTGACTGAAAAATCAGTTGAACTGTAGAAAGGTAAAACTACAGTATGCGCAGTGTGAAGAAAGCTCAGAGAGAAGGAACAAAAGCTGAACATAAGAGAAAAGGTGAAGGGAGCAGAATGTGCACATATCAAAAAGCATGAGAAGGACAGAGAAAGAACAGATATAAAGAGACAGCAAGTCAAGCCAAGTATGAACAAAGCAGAAGAATAGTTTAGCAGAGAAAAATTGCAGAACAATGAAGAAGTGGTAAGAATTGATTTATCTATATTGTTGGTTATTCAATCATTTATTTGTAAGAAGGGTGGTAGGGAGGTGTTAGGGAGGACTGTTGTCCTCAAAGGTTCAAGTGGGTGCTTGAACACAGGGATTTGTAGCTTCCATTTGGTTGCAGCCAGGAAAACCAGGGTGGCAAGGTGGTGCAAGGGAGAGAAATTGTTCTCTTTTATACAGGTTGGTGCCTGTGTGACTGGAAGTTGGTGCTTCCATCTAGTTGGTGCTGGAACACTTAGGGAGTTGTTGCTTCCTTCTAGTGGGTGCTAGAGAAACCAGAGAGTTGGTGCTCTCAAACAAGTTGGAGCTTGTAAAACAGAGGTAGTAGCCTCACATTGAGTTGGTGCTCAATTATAGATGATGTACAGAACTTAAAATATTGCCTAACATTTTGAAGAAGAAGAGGTTTTCTCCCTTTATGGGTTTCCTCGTGAAAATATGTCTCTGTGTATATCTTATGTGTGAGTGATGCTCATTTTTTATGTTGTCCATATGTAGTATAATATTGATGGTCACTTAGAGAAAGATTAATTTTTTTTTAATTGAATTAAGATTGTTTAAGCACAGTGACAACTGATTCACCCCCCCTCTCAGTTGTCTTAGTAATTTCAAAAATTGGTATCAGAGCGGGTTCCTTTTATTTAAAGGTAGATCTGTAAGATTAAACATGACAAGTCATGAAGGGAATTCAGCCAATAAGCCTCCTCTGTTTGAGGGAACAAATTTTTCCTTTTGGAAGGTTAGAATGAGAACATACCCAATGGCCTTAGGTGTTGATGTTTGGGATGTAGTAGAGACTGGATACATAAAGTTTGTTGTGCTAGCTTCCAAGGACGATAAGTTAGAATTTATCTTTAATGCTAATGGAATGATTGCTATCTTGAATGGACTTGCAGAAGCCAAGTTTGTAAAGGTGATGCATCTTCAAACTGCCAAAGAAATGTGGGATAAACTTATTAGCAACTATGAAGGAAATGAGAAAGTAAAAGATGCCAAACTTCAAACATTTAGGTTGAAGTTTGAACAACTAAAGATGAATGAAGATGAAACAGTTAGCAAGTATTTTTTAAGAGTTGAAGAACTTGTGAATGCCATGAAGGGTATTGGTGAGAAGTTTGAAGAATCACTCTTAGTTCAAAAGATTTTAAGATCTTTGCTTGATAAATTTGATCTAAAAGTCTCTGCAATAGAAGAACTAAATGATCTTAAAACTCTGTCCATTGATCAACTTCTAGGAACTTTAACTGCATATGAAATGAGAATTAGCAAAGATAAATCCATTACTAGAGAAGCATCGTTTAAAGGAAACAAGAATACTGATTCATAATTAGATGATATTGAGGCAAAATTTGTGAGAAGGTTAAAGAAATGATCAGGAAAATATCAAGGCAAGTTGCCCTTCAAATGATTTAACTGTGGTAAGATAGGTCATTTTGCATCTAAGTGTCCCCATCAGAAAAAGGACCAGAACTATGATGATGAAAAGAAGTACAAATTCAAGAAATATAGTAAGAAGAAAAGTT
>JZKD02S0809375.1:137808-165666 GCA_000966675.3 Picea glauca | reverse complement strand
AAAGAACAGATAGAAAGAGACAGCAAGTCAAGCCAAGTATGAACAGAGCAGAAGAATAGTGTAGCAGAGAAGAATTGCAGAACAGTGAAGAAGTGGTAAGAATTGATTTATCTGTATTGTTGGTTATTCAATCATTTATTTGTAATAAGGGTGGTAGGGAGGTGCTAGGGAGGACTTTTTTCCTCAGAGGTTCAAGTGGGTGCTTGAACACAGGGAGTTGTAGCTTCCATCTGGTTGCAGCCAGAAAAACCAGGGTGGAAGGGTGGTGCAAGGGAGAACAATTTTTCTCTGTTATATAGGTTGGTGCCTGTGTGTTTGGAAGTTGGTGCTTCCATCCAGTTGGTGCTGGAACACTTAGGGAGTTGTTGCTTCCTTCTAGTGGGTGCTAGAGAAACCAAAGAGTTGGTGCTCTCAAACAAGTTGGAGCTTGTAAAACAGAGGTAGTAGCCTCACATTGAGTTGGTGCTCAATAATAGATGATGTACATAACTTAAAAGAGTGCCTATCATTTCGAAGAAGAAGATGTTTTCTCCCTTTATGGGTTTCCTCATGAAAATATGTCTCTGTGTATATGTTATGTGTGAGTGATGCTCATTATTTATGTTGTCCATATGTAGTATAATATTGATGGTCACTTAGAGAAAGATTAAAAATGTTTTAATTGAATTAAGATTGTTTAAGCACGGTGACAACTGATTCACCCCCCCTCTCAGTTATCTTAGTAATTTCAACAATGTCGAGTTGAAGGGATCCTCCAAGATTAGCGCCCCAAGACCTGGATAATAGCATATCATTCTTTAGAGGGATATCAACAACAACCACATCCATCCGAACACTTTTTACAGGAATTTGTGCAATATTAACCACTAAATATTTAATCATACCCAAACATTTAACTTTTCTTGAATCAAAAGAATAAAGATCTCCGTATGGTCTGGTAATTTTGAGACCAAGTCTATTCATGATAGCTTTAGGCATCACATTGTGGGAAGCTCTAGAATCCAACATGCAATTATGGAGTAGATGATCATGCATAGTTAGTGTAATGTAGAAAGGAGCAACAAAATCTCTGGCACCTTCAAAATGCGGACCAAACACTATATTTGGTTTATCATCTTCAAAATTTATAATGTTGGCCTGACTTTCAATATCTGAAAGATTTATCATTTTGGCAATTTGTTTTCTGTATGTGGGGTTCTTTTCCAGTTCGACCAAAGGTACAAGAATCTTGATCTTATTAATCTCGTTTTCTAGACTGAAATTTCTCGTGGTTTTATCGGTTTCTCTGGTTGGGATATTTATCTCCCTTCTTTCTGATTTATTGGTATGTGTTGTTTTTGTTTCAATTGTTTTTTCTTCTATAGTCTGTGTTTCATCCGTTTTTGTTTTGGCAGTTTGCGTTTTAGTTGTAGGAATTTTCATTGTTCTTGTATTTGCAGCTGGTGTTTCTGCTGCTTTTGTCTTGGTAGACTATGTGTCAGCAGTCTTTGTTTTAAGGGTCTGTCTTTCAGTAGCTTTGGGAGCTTCCTCGTCCGCTTCCCCTCTTGACAAGATTTTCTTCAGTTGGGCAGCTGTCATATTTCTATTTCTAGGCCTCAAATTATACTTCTGTTGGAGCTCAACCATTATATTATCGACGATTCCTTGATACATAGAATATTCTATGATGCTTACACTATCATCATTATTATATTGGTATTATGTGTTTAAAGACCTTTCATAATCTTGTCTCGTCAGATGAGGTTGTTGGCAGTCATCACCAAGATTATTCATATCTTCCTCTAACTCCTCAAACTCTTGTATGCCATCTCCTCCAATAAAAAAATTGTTTTTAAAGGGAGTCTGAATCTTTTGATCTTCATTTTTAATTGGTCTTTGTTGTATTTGGTAGTTAGGGTTCCTCTTGAAATCTTTCCTAGCGAACTAATCTGCTTTAGATTGATCTAGTTCCATCTTCAAAATTTTGTTTGATAATTTTTTAATTATTTTTTCCATATCATCCATCTTATCTTCCGTGGACCTCCCAAATCTAGAGCGTTCTGCTTGTTCTCTAAATCGTTTAGTTTCTTTATTTCCCGTTTCGAATTTATTTTTTAATTTTCTAGATGCCATCATATTTGACTCAATCTCTACAACATCGTCTTGCATTATAGTAAGGTCAAAAACTCTCCTTTCTCTCAATAATAGAGCAAATTAATCGGGCTCAAAATCCCCGACGAAAGTTACTTTTGCAGGAGGTTGGGAAGGTTTAACCTCAGCCGGGATCTTGTTATATAATTTATTAAATCTTTGTGTGAATTCCATAACTATTTCTGAATTTTTCTTTCTTAAACTCCAAACTCGGTTAAATAATAAAGGTGATCTTTTCTTTCTCCCCATTGTCTGAGAAATGCACTTTTAAACTCGTCATATGATCCTATTGATCCTACCGGCAGTCCTCGGAACCAAGTTCTCACCTGCACTTCAAAATTTTGGACTAGGAGCCTTGAATAGATGTCTTCATGCTCGAGGCCGAGGATATTAGTGAATTGATCAAAGAAATTTATATGTTCAGTCGTGGTTAGGTCTCCCTCTCATGTGAACCTTGGCTGATTTTTCATATAGTTTTCTGATAAGTCGTGGAGGGGAAATGGGAGGACCAAAGGAGCATATCTAGCAGTTACTTTAGAAAAGATCCTAGGAGGTGGGGATGGCCCTTGACCACCTCCTCCTCCTCCCGCACCATGTCCTCCTCCACCTCCACCAGCAGCGACCATTGGTAATCTAGGGGATGAGACTTGGAGATTATAGAGGGGGTTTTCAAATATGTGTAGTGACCTTTCGGTTACTTCGGGATGACACGAAAGAGGTTCCAGGAAATGACCGTTAGGAGACAGAAAAAATGGAAAGTAGGGAAACGAGAGATGAGGACTAGGTTCTTCATATTTGCAAGATGTATAAACAAGAGAACCAACGGGAGTCGAATTAGAGTGTAAGATATATTCTTCAATACTTTGGGAAGTTGGACTCTTTACTTTGAGAACTGATTGAATATCAATCGAAGCAGGTATCGAGATGAGGTCTTTACCTTTATTAGTGAAAGGGGTAGTTGAATCGGTTTCGGCCTTTATCTCGGATAAAACCAATTTGGGGTTTATGATTTCAGCTTCAATTCTATCAGCCGACGTTTCTACGAAAAGGATTTGGGTGGAAACTTCTTGCGGAGTTAACAGTTCAAGTGGAACCTTAGCATTAGACTGTGTGGGTTTAGGTTGGTAAACTTTACTTGTGGATGCAGTGGTTTGCTTAAGGTATCCCCTTGGTTTTAAAATTTTTTCAGGGTTGGAAACATGAGTGGTATGCCTATCATCAGGGTTTTGTCTGGTATTCCTTCGACCGAATGCTAGTTTATTAATTGTGGAGTTGCCAAGTGAAAAATAAAAAAAATAATCCTTATAATGTATTCAATATGTGTTCACTATCAAAGAGAGAAACTTACCAATGTCGTTCTCCCAGGGAAAAATCACTTCGTTTCTCCGTCCCCGGCAACGACGCCAAAAAGATGTTGTTCCTGAGTTTGTACTTAAGGCTTAAAGCATAATGTCAAGCATCAGGAAATAAGGAAAGTTTAAAAGTTTGTTTTTTCTATCTCATTTATGTGAGAAAAAATCCTTAAAATGAATTAATAGTATAACAGCTCAGAGGCCGTTTTTCATGTCTGAGTTAAATTTGAAAATATAGGATGTAATGAGAGAAAAACATAAAGATGTTAGAAAAAACAAGGCATCAAATACAAAAGAATCTTACTCTGTTACAGAAGAAGAAAATGGATAATGTAACCTTTAATGAAGCATAAAATATAGTAATATAATTACTCACAGGTCTTGTATTTGCTAATAGCCAATACAGAGGAAAATTTGTTTGTCACTAGATAACTGAATGAAATATAACCACAATAGATGTTGTACTAAATTGTGATTAGGAATTCATCAAGGAACTATATGAAAAAGATGCTGGAATATGGAAAGACAGAAGAACACATAACTCAGATAGACGAAATTTGGAATCTCTGGTCTGCACTTGTATTAATTCTCAATGAGGAGAGATTTCTCAATTACAACTAGCAAGAAGAAACCAACAAGAAGCAACCTTTGTTCATTCTTTCGAATGTGTATTTATACAAAATCTACAACCATAAGTGGTTGAAATTCCCTTACTCTTAAAAGTATTAGTTACAAAATGAGTTGGTGAGACGTTTCGTTGAGTTCTTCTCTGTCTTTTTTTTTGTGCTGGCAGAAACGTTTTCCTTTCTCGTTTTCTAGCTCCGAAATAGACAATGTAAACATAATGTATCATTGGTTGCTAGGAGTATTTCCCTTTCCCTGCTCAAGATATTTGATGCACCACAAATTCGGATACCAACCCGGATGACCTTGTTAAATTATTAGCCTAAAAATATATATAATTTATTTTCCAACTGAGGCAATCTCTCTTCTATCTGTCTATCCTCTGAAATAATAGACTGTAGTTGTAGATTAGGCTTCACTAGCCATCTATCTATTCGAGCAATATCGACCTGTTTTATCTGTTATATTTCATCTTGTGCTTCTTTTATATTTGTTTTAATGTCAAGTTGATGTTTGGCTATATTAGTCTAACCCAGTGTTCCATAACTATCTTCTTTATCAAAGCCTAATAATTCTTTGTTAAGTGAACAAAATTTTTTTTCGCAAGATTCTTTCAATTCCTTAGCCATTTTCCTACCTTCGACTATGTTTGACTCCCAAGTCTTTAGTATAATATCACCTCTGGTTTGCTCTGAAATAGACAACCCAAATGCCATAGCTATTCCTTCTTTTGTTGATGATATAATCGCTTCCTGGAAGGTTATTCGGGCCATGACAACTTCTCTCTCTCTTAAAAAAATGTTACATAATGCCTGATCTATCATCCAAAAATGATTCTGGATCATTTCTACCTTAGAGAGTAGGCTTTGTTGTGTTGTTTCTAGATTCTTTTTCACTTCTAGTGCATTCTCTTGGAACATTGATATATCTACAATCGTGCTTTCAATAGAGCTTAATTTGGCTTGCAGTTGTCGCACTATCTCCTCTTGCTGGATTATTCATCCTTGGATTGTTTGGGCAGTCTTGTGTATTTCCTCAAGGTCAGATTTAAGTTGTTTGATCTCTTGTTGATCGCTGTCTCTAGCCTGTTCGAGGTCCTTTTAAACCTCTGTTTTGACATTCCTTTCTATGGCCATTATCTGACTTTGCAATTGGCCTATCAATAGATCTCTCTATTTCAATTTCTCTGCCAGGTTGTCTACTGACCACAGATTTGTTGTAGCGAAGGCGCCTAATGACCCAGCCATCTCCTTGGCGAGTTCTGAATCCTTCAAACCCTGCCCATCAAATATCATCCTTTGTCTTTTGATTACTACCCCTTCTCTTTGTTGTGATTATTTTTTGACTATGGCCCTCCTTTTTGTGCTAAAGAAAAAATTCGAAGGAGGTATCTCTTCAAGTGGGATTAGGGTAATATCACTAGCCAATATAATCTCGAGATTAGGAATCCCAAAACTTGACTGTAGAGGGGTTAGTGCTGAAATAGGGCTACCTATCTCTTTGAATTGTTGTCCTTCTATTGTTCTAGAGGTATCAACAGGAGTAGTTGGTGATGGAGGAAGTACCATTTGATCATGTTTTCGAAGTGTTTCAGGTTGAACCTTTGCATGTGGCCTTGAATATCCTTCTTGTGAGGTTTCTGCCTCTTATGTAGATATCTCGGTATCTTTTGGGAATTCCTCAGTAGTTTGTTTATCAGAGAATTTTGGTTCAAAACCTGGAGGTATGGATATTTGCTTCGGAGGAGTGATTTTCAATTCCCCTTGCAGTATCTTGGGTAAACTACTTCGCCTGTGTCTTTGGAAGGTGAGGAAACTGGCATGTTGGTCAAGGGGTAACGTCTCTACTCTGTCTTGTACCTCTTCATAGAATCTGACTCCCTTGAACACATCATCATATGGGGAGTCTTCATGCATATATATTTTCATATTGCATTGAGCTAGGTGATTTTCCACAATTTGATATGGGTCATGTCTTTTGAATTCGATGTCCACCAGTTTGACCTCTTCTAAAGCTGTAGCTTCTACTTTGGAATGGCCAAAATTCAGCAAGGAAAACTTTCCAACCTGTAGGGGGAAGGCTGGCCAAAATTTCTTCTGAGATTCTTTTAACTCCTTACCAATGCCTCCCATTACCATTTGACAAGCAACTTCTCTGCACACTAGTCTATCTGGTAGAAACTTCGGGAGAGCGTGAGGGGGAACTGAGCACCCGAAAACCTTGATGCATGAGAAATTTTCTTCAATGAACCAATCTGCAACCTTTTTAAGATTTCCCATAATTTTCTTTGAAATCTGAGAGGGTGGATGGCCATACAGTGTTTGATGAACGAGAATCACTACATTATGATATATTTCATAAAATAAATCTTTGGCTTTATCCTTCCACAACTTAGAATGATAAACATGGATATGTTATGCACTGGTTGGGTTCCAACTCCAATTCATCAATGGGAATGGGGTCATGAAACAAATGACATCCATGACATACGCAGACATATAAAAAGGGGCAGGTTGACCCTTTGAATTTTCCATTTTGTACTCAGAAATTTCTTTGGCTAGGTTATCAGACAACATCTTAGCCCAATCGAAAGTGAAACCCTCTGCTGCCTCATGTATGATTGACACCCATTCCACCGAGAAATGAGTAGGGATTTTCCTTCCGAATATTTTACATAGAATCATGACCACATATACTATATACTCATTTAATGACGCAGTGGGATAAACACCATGGGAGTCAGCTTTAAATTTCGTTGGAATCCCCCACCAGGTTTTAACTATATCTGGGTAGCTACGGTCCTATTGCACACATTCTTTTTGTTGAAACTTCATTACAAACGCAACACTATAAATATATTTTGGATCATGGGATAGCTTGTACATTACTTGGAGGTGTTCCGACCTGAAGGATCCGACAACGACCTTTTGGTGATTGATGATGCTCATGGTCTGCACATCGGTGTTTTCGAGACACCAACTTATCATGTCATTATATGGCATGAGCCTTGACTGTGTAGCTATTTTGTGAAGCTCATACTCTGCTATAAGTCTGAGTTTGTCGTTCGTTTCATCTCCAAAATCATCCTGACCATTGATAGCTTCACGCTCCAAGATTTCAAAAATTTGCGTCCAGGAACTGACTGCATCTACAACATGTGGCGTGGTATCAGACAAAACGTCTGTGTTCGGATTCGAACCTTCATCGACTTCATCATTTTTCTTAGACGTCTTCCTGGGTGCCATGATACTAGAAACAAAACATGAATATATGTTACAGGGGAGACTGTTGAAGCTTTCCTCGAGTAAGGCTTACTATTTTGTTGAAAGTATGAAAGAAATTCAAAATATAGAAACTTTATTTACGCTTAGTTTGCATTAACTCAAGCGTGTTTTCACGGATGATGAGTTTATTCATTTTAATGAGGAAAGTACATCTAGTGATACACACCTTACGTTAGAAATCATTTTTGTTGGCCTATAATAAATGTTACCAAGAATCGGCTATTCATGATCGGGGATTTTGGATGAAACAACATCGAAACATCCTGAAATGCGAATGTGCAAAAGATTAATTCACATCATTAATCACGCTTAAGAGTTTAATTAATCACTTTTAAGAGTTTAATTAATCGCTTCTAAGAGCTTAATGTTTTCGGAACTTTGGGTTTCGGGGTTTTTTGTATGTATTGAATTGTAAACCCCTGATTCCCAAAATGCAACATGATTAGTTATTCTTGGTTTTATTAGGCTTAATTAATCGAGATTTAATTCTTTGACATTTTATTGTTTCGGGAAATTTCAAGTGGACTCTTTGTTATATCTCTGAAAGGTCGTTCGCTGTAACAACATGTCAAAGATGAGTCATCTTAAAGGGTGCCATGTGTTGATTTGACTCGTGCAAACTCTTGGATGGCAGGCTCAAAAAGTGATGCCTGTATACTAGGAGAGGATTCACAATTCAAATGTACACTCATACTCAGATTCTTTTAGAGCTTTAAGAACCATTAAAACAGACACCTTTCGGGTTTTGGGACTTCGAATGTTAAGACGTAATGAAATGTCTGAATCACGAAACTTTGAAACAACCTTCGTCGATTTTACTCGTTAATCATTTGGCAGCTTCATAAATCTAAAGGATTTTAGACTATCCGATCCTACGGAAAACTTTATCAACGGTAAGAATCAAGTGCTTTTTGCTCTTATTTAAACAAAACTAAAATTTATTAAAGTGTAAATATTAAAAAACCACATGTGTTCCAACAGGATCTTTTTAAACTCCTGCTTGAGTATTTACTCATGCTTAAGTATTACTATACTAATGGAATTATCAAACCTTATATTCCAAGTTATGTAGGAACTTTGTTTCCTATGTTATAGAGGCTACGCTTTGCAAGGTCCCAAGAGAAAAATGATTGTCATGCACTATAACTCTCTAACATACCTAAGGGTTTCAACAATACCACTTGATTGATCTTTCATGGGGATAAATAAGGAGGATAAATTGTACCCTAAGACGTACTACCCAATTATATGGTATGCGAGAATGATCTTCTCGAGTGTCATGCTTAGTGTACACTATAATGAAAAAAATAACCGAGGCATTTATATTTTTAGGGGTGCCTAGGGGATTTTGACATACTTGAGGGTGTGTGGAAGATCAAGTACAAATAGAGTTGTAAAAGGGCGTCCAACTAAATGACCTCGCTTGTATTCCCTGCACATATTCTTTTCAACCATAATTTTACCCGTGAATGACAAATCATTGTGTTTAAAGACGTCGTAAAACATCTCTAGCCCTAAAAAAAAATTCTCTAAAAATTGGGTGCCTGATGGCACATGAAATTTCTTTGATACCATTTTTGATGTACCTTGATAGCTAAATCAAATATTGATATAAATGCAACTACAAAAAGAAAATAAAACATAACCAAAGTATTTAAGTAGCAATAATATGAAAGCCTTTATTGATTTTCTATATTATTTTGTGTATATTGTGTGGTGAATGTATTTGCAGAGTGGATTTTACTTCATTCTTCTGGGATCTATTATATTA
The DNA here is from genome assembly GCA_000966675.3 of Picea glauca. NCBI lineage: Eukaryota > Viridiplantae > Streptophyta > Pinopsida > Pinales > Pinaceae > Picea > Picea glauca. The sequence continues at coordinate 156,505 of JZKD02S0809375.1, read as the reverse complement.
TATGTGATTTTGTATTTAGATATTTGGTGCTTAATAATTTTTCATCTATACATTGTGTCTATATATTGAATGTTAGATGGATTAGTACAAGTTTCATTAATCCACCGGTATATAATGGTACATACAACATTGAGGACTTTTTTAGATTGAGTTGAACAAGAAATTAAACCAAATAAGTGAATCCCAACACTAGATGTGGTGTTCAAAGCCACTCCATCCCATTGGTGGGAAAAACAAATAGAGTTCTTACAAAGTTAGGATGAGTTTCATCCTACCATGAGGTATTTTTTTCTACCCCCATTGAGTTGGAGATCCAATATTATGAATACAATGAAGACTTTGAATATGTCATTTTAGAAATCTACCATGGGCAGACAAATGTTGAAATTCATGTGAAAAAATGCATCAAACAATGGAGGAAAGAATGAGACCAATTTTTTTTTGGATACATACATACACTCTAGCCCCTGTCCCTAAAACTTGGTACATACATGAAGAAATAAGAAGGTAGATAAATGGACTACAATACAAACCTAACGTGCATATTTCTGATTCAGTGGTAAGACTCCAATCTTATTGTTACCCTAATATATATCAAGTAATTATTGTTTGAACACAAAATAACACAACACGCACCTCAAGTACTCCTAAAGAAACCATACTCCATCATTGAAAAAAAAAGTGAATATACCCTCTAGAAGATTAAATGTTGTCATAATATTGGGCAAAGAAAAGATATTGATGATGACCTAGATAAGTTGTGTCATTTCACATTTAAATAAACACAAGGGGGAAGAACTCGGTCAAATAGAAATATATTCTAGGAACTATTAAAGGTAAATAAACTAAATAGCAACTCAGACAAAAAACTAAGGATGACCTCAATTAATAAGATAACATAGGAGATAGAGGCACTACTAAGGGAGTACATTGGCCTCTTCCCACAAAGATTTACAGAATCAAAAGGAATCAAGGGTGACCTGTGAAAAATGAAGATAGAGCTAAATACAGAACCAATTAAGAAGAGAAATGCTAGCTAAATCAAAGATTGATAGAAATGCAACTACAAAAAGAAAATAAAACATAACCAAAGTATTTAAGTAGAAACAATATGAAAAGCTTTATTGATATTCTAAATAGGAAGTAATGTTCAATTGCCTCTTTGAGGGGTAACCTTCAATTGAATAGAGATCTAATAAAATACGAATCACTTAGCACCCACTTACACAATTTCCACCACTATAAATAGTTTCCATCTATCCCAAACCCTAACTACCTAGAGGGCCTTTGTTAATGAGTCTACATCAATACCTAGTGGATGTTCTTTAATGAGGACAATTTACATTATTGATTACACACTCCAACTACCTAGTTGACTTTATTTAATAAAGATGGCCATTATACATTAAGTAATAACATGAGATTTCAAGGATACCATTGAGACATCATGTGTTTTTGTTTGAGGCATCAATCTTGTCCCTAATACCTAGAATCCTAATTTAGGGTCTAATGCTATGGTTTCCTCCCCCAACATTTCCTAAGGCCTTAAGGTGGCCTTAAGATGCATATCAAGTGTTCAAAACATCCAAATGGTGATCATATTCCCACTCAGACACCATATATACCCTTGGGAGGTTATGTTTGGTGGTTTAAGACATTGCTCTTATCCTTAGGTACCTATAAGATTCATTCGAGGCTTTAGTTCAATGTTTCCTCTCTTGACCATGTCCACTCAAAAGACATCCTTAAAAAATGAAAAATTTAGAAATCACTTGTCATTTACGAAGGACAACAAATATTATAAAATTTCCAGAGAAGGGTCTCATTTTTAGCAACCCATCCAGCTCTCTTATAACTCTTGGATGCTCAGTGAGCATTATACCCTTCATATTATATGAGGATGGATGTGAATCATGAGAAATATTCATGATTCAACACCCATTACTTGTATTTGACATCTAAAGACTAAATCATCTCCATTCTTGTTGGTTCTCATATATCCCTTGATATGGTGTACCCTTCCACAACATCAAATCCATCACATAGGTCACACCTACATATCCTATCACTGTATTGGAATATCCAACATTTTGAGTGTCACTTAATATAAGCTTCCAAGAGAAGCTTGGACACCTTATCTTTCTGAATCCCCACTTGAATTCATGTGTTATGTGCATTTTTATCATTGTCAATATGATAATGGGCATGACACTTCATGTCCATACTTAATTTGTTTAGATCTCACTCTCGTTATAATCTTACTTCCTTTGTTGTTTTTTCCTCCTCTCTTGGCTTTGCAGAAGAAACAAAACAATCAATAATGGGTTATGGGTGTAAATTTCAATGGAATTGAAAACTTATTAGCAAGATTCACTATAAATGTGTGGTTCCATGACAATTTTGAAGAGAAAATAATAGACATTGACCAAACCGAAGGAAATGAGGTCATCTCTCTTTCTTCATGATCACATATTCCATCTCTCTAAAATCATCTAACATGTTGACAAATCTAACATGGTTATAGCATTGGTATATAATATTTTATTATTTTCCAAGAACATTCGATGGCTTCTCGACCACTTAGTATGGGTCTAAATTGCAATGGCAATGAAAACTTATTAGCAAGATTCACTACAAATGTGTGTTTCAATGACAATTTTGAAGAGAAAACAATATAGATCGACCAAACCCAAGGAAACAAGGTCATCTCTCTTTCTTCATGGTCCCATATTCCATCTCTCTAAAAGCATCTAACATGTTGACACATATAACATGGTTATAGCATTGGTATCTAATATTTTATTATTATTTGGGAACATTAGTTGGCCTCTTGACCACTTATTATGTTTTTTAGGAAATCCATGTTATTGCAATAGATACTTAGGGGAAAAAACACATAATTAACACCTGAATGTAAATCTCTCAAAAATTCATTGATCATGTATAGGGTTTTTCAAGCTCATTATAAAGATAATGCATAGTTTTTCTTTGTTTCCCACAAAATTATGTTAAGGATTTTGTTTGGGATTAAAAAACTCCATTAAGATCAGCAATAACTTGTATGTTCTTGATTAAGTTTATGTATGAGCCTATACAAAATATCCCTTGTTAACATAACAAAACCTAAAAATTGGAATTACAACAATGAGAATTGTGATTTTGTTCATTCAATTTATGCATCATCATTTCCTTACTTCTTTGATCATTCCCCTTTCCTCAATTTTATGTATATTTATCTATAACACTCATTGTTTCTAGAAACATTGTATTAGTGTGGCGATACTTTAAAAGTCCAATTTTTTTTTTAAAGAAATCGGGGAAAAAATATATTAAAAATGTCAGGCCAAAGCTACCGGAAGAGTACAAACTTCAAAATATTTAGCTTGCTAGCTAAACTATGGTAGAAAATAACCAAACTACCAGGTTGGATTTAATGAACCAAGACCAAGACTTCCCTGGATAAAATCTTACTACTTCCTGATTGCAAGAATAAATACTTACAAATTGATTACATGAGAAAATACAGAAGAAAAACATAATTAAATCACAATCCAAGCTATCCCATCGCTATATGCGATCTTACCCAAAGTTGTTGGGAGCCCCTTGAGGATCCTGAATCTGTTTCATTCTCTTTACAATTTATGTTTTCTTTTCTTCCTCTTGTTAGAGGGGGAGGAGGACGAGGATTCTTTTTTAATACTTCTGCAAAGGAGGGAGATTTATGATCTCCCTCCCACACATCTCTCAACTCCACTCCCACAGAAGGATTGAGGGGAGCAATGGAAACCCCAATTGGTTTCCTTTCACATGATTTGGAACTAGATCCTTCCCATGCGAAGATGCACTGGTTCCTTTAGCTGTGATTTATGGATTCTTTTGTTCTTTTAGTGGCTACTCAAATTTGGTCTCTGAGTTATTTTGATGAGGAACCTCCTCCACAGAGTCCTCTAATTCTTCATCTTGAGATTCCAAAACTTCAAATCTATTATTGGTGGGAATAGATGGGAGAGCTTGAGACTTGGGGTTAGGTTGATCCTCCTTGGGCTGTTGTTTCTTATGCTTTCTTGATATTTGCTTGAATCCTTGATCCACATTATCCTACAATGGTTGAAATTCTTTAGATTTGGGGCAAATTTTGGCAAAGTGCCCATATTCATGATAGTTGTTACATTTGAAACGAACCTTCTAATTGTCTAGGGCCTGAAGATGAGTCCATCCATCAACATTGAGCTGGATCGCCTCTGGAAAATCCTTTGAAAAATCCATTTCTACACATATTCTAGTGCATGTATATACATTTCCCTTTGGTTCAAAATGGGTTATAAATTGACCCAAATTATTTCCAATGGCTTCGAAGGTGGCTTCACCCTAGAAAATAAGGGGGAGGTGCGAAAGTCTAATCCAAACAAGAGTAGAAGAGATCTCCATATCTGGGTTAAATTCAAGGTTCCAGTGGGAAAGAAACATTCCCCTGGGACTTAAGAAGTAAGGGCACGATATGAATATATGGTCCTGATATTCAATGGTTTTAAAAATAAAAACATTCAATCCTTTCCCGCAATAAAAATCCAGGGGGTCTTCCTTAGGCCAATTCTTGGAAACACATTCAAGAAAAACCCTAGGACTGGGCCAAAGGCCTAAGAGCTTACCGACTAAACCACCCTCTGTCAGAATGATATAATTCTAGTTTTCCATAGAGTTCCCCAATAAGTCTAGATTGGGGATGGAATCATCTTGTTTGGCACACCTACCCACATCGACGAAGGGCCTACCCATGATGCTTCAGACAACTTGCAGTCCACAGAAAACGAAGAGGATGGTCATGACCATCGAAAGCCACTACCGACACATCACCAATAAAAAAACCACGCACAAATGCAACAAGAGATGAGAGCAACGAACTGTGATCTATGGTTCTAGAGACCAAGGCGACAACCATACCACCCGAGACAATGGAGAGGGTTTCCTGAGATGAGTGCGGAGACCAAAGAACCAGAGCCGACAGCTAGGGAAAACCCTAGCCGCAACGGTGGACGCCCAGATTCCGACTCTTCATTCTGGTGGTATATCTCCAACTGAACATTTTAAAAGTGCAAAATATTGAGAATTCTTCTTAGATCTATTTCCCTATGCCTCATTGCAAGCCCAAGAACAATGAGATGTATCATTTACAACCTTAATGCTTGGAGCAACATTTGTTATGCCTAGATGGGATTCTTAAGTAAGATACATGGAGAAGGTAGCATAATTCATGCTATCCTTAGATCTATTCAATAGAGATTATGTTATAACATCCACTCTGCCACACATTTTTTGCATGGTTTGAGAAATAGAGAGAGAAATCAATGTCCTCAATAAGAGCCACATACTTGGTGGTCTTGATGAGAAATTTCATTTAGCTTTGTGTTTATATCGACCTTAGGAATCTCCAAATTATAGACATCTTAGACTACATAATAAGAAATGGGTGCAATCATGCTAGATTTGATTTTTCCTAGAGCCCTATAAAGAAAGTAGGCTATTTTCGTGACTTTTATAGACTTTTGATAGAATCACCCCCTTTCAACAAAGGCCTCAAGGTCTAGGATAATTTCTTCTTTTCTAATGAGATTTTCAACAAACATGACTCCCATGGTCAAGCTTAACAACCTCTTGATGATGATGCTAGCTCGTGGATCAAAATGTCGAGTAATTTAAATATGAACATAGTTTCATTCTCTCTTAAAAACTATATTATGTAACAATGAATAATTTAATGATTATGATATGCTCAATATATGAATCTAAGTTGTAATGCTCACTTATTCTATGAATACATCCTCTTTTATATGAATACCCACAAACAAATCCTCTTTTATATGAATACCCACAAACATGTTTAATTGTGACATTGTGTCTAAAGCTTTACAATGCCATTTTTAACACTTTGAAACTCCTCCAAAGTTTAAACAAACATGACTTGATGTTTATAATTTTTATTTCTTATTTATAATATACACATAACTCATAAAAAATTATATTTAAAATTACAAAGTAATAACTCATAGGAAAATTATATTTAAAATTACAAAGTAACTTATTAGAATTTTTTTAAAATTTTTACAACTTTTCATTATAATAAAAAAGTTATATGAAAATATTATTTTAAAATTGAAATGAAAAAAAAACTCTTCGGATCACTGGTTACTATACATAAAAACGTAACTTACAAGGAAAAAATATTATTCTTATCACACGAGGGACCGACCAGATCGATTTTAAGTACAGAGAATACGTGAACGGAACGCATGAACTTTAAGTGCAAAGAATATGTGAACAGACGTAGGTACGTTGGGAAAGAAATTTCGACACTTACTTTAACTTTTTTTTAATAATTCAAAATAACCATAAACATTATCTATCCATCCTGATGTGAATGGCACTCTTTAACTTTTTTTTAATAATTCAAAATAACCATAAACATTATCTATCCATCCTGATGTGAATGTCACTCTTTAACTTTAACTTTTTGACCATTACTAATGGAATCACTAATATTTTTTTTGAAGAAATATTATTTTAATATTATTATTTTTAACATGTTTATTTTGAGAAAATTTGTTATCATGTTTTGAAACTTAACATTATGAATATATAGTAGTGTGTTTCTTCTATGATGTAATGATAAATGAAATTTGCTTATTTGTTATCTTGATTTGAAATTTAAGTGTTTTTTCTATGAAATGAATTTGTAATGATGAATGAAATTGTGAGTGTTGTCAATGTTAATTAAGTTATTTATCTTTATGTATTTAATATATTTAACCAATTTTAATGTTTGAATAGATGAAATGTCGATAAGATATGAAGAGAGATTTGGGATTCTTCACAATGTTAGTCTTGAGTGGGAGTGTCCTCTATGGGAAAGGGGATTTCCTCCATAGCTAACCCATTGGCTTCATTGTTAGAAATGTCTCGGGAGATGACCATAAATAATTTATGTTCCTTACACTTATGCCCTAGGAAATATTTGACATCATAGTTATAACAGAGACCTTTGAGTTGATATTCGATCAGTTTTGCCACATCAACTTGTGGACCTTGAGGAATGGAGCAAGATGTTGATGTGAAACAAAGTTTTGACATGATCACGGAATAAAGTTTTGGCATACGGATTGAACATATGAGACAACCTATGCATGGCAAGCTAGCTGAGAGGCCTCTAACTAGGTAGCGAGGTGATTCATCTCAACACGTAATTTGATTTCCTTGTGGACTAAAGTTTCAGCATATGGATTGAACATACGAGACAACCTATGCATGACATGCTAGCTGAGAGGCCTTGAACTAGGTAGTGAGTTGAAAAATAATACAATGATCCAATTCAGATCACCACTTGAATGGTTACTTAAGAGATATATCAACACATCAATATTGTGAGAGGAGTCTTTTGTGATAGGTCACCCACAATGGTTTGGTTTGGCTAGGGATTTTCTTAACTCTAGCTGGAATATCTACTCATGCTTAAGTATTACTAATGGAATTATCAAACCCTCTATTCCAAGTTATGTGGTAACTTTGTTGCCTATGTTGTAGAGGCTAAGCTTTGCAAGGTCCCAAGAGCAAATGAGTGTCATGCATTGTATCTCTCTAATATACTTGAGGGTTTCCAACAATATCACTTGATTGATCTTTCATGGGGATAACAAAGGAGGATAAATTGTACCCTAAAATGTACAACCCAATTCTTTGGTATGTGAGAATTATCTCCTTTAGTGCTATGCTCAGTGTACTATAATGACAAAATGACTGAGACATTTATATTTTCAGGGGTGCCTAGGGGATTTTGATATACTTGAGGGTACATGCAAGATTGAATTTATATACATATTCTATCTAAGGCGATGTTACTCATTAAGTACCAATAGGGTTGTACAAGAGAATCCAACTAGATGACCTTATTTGTATTCTCTGTGTTTATGCTTTCCAACTATAATTTTACCCATGAACAATAAATCATTATGTCTAAAGACGCCATAACACATCTCTAGCATTAAAAAATTCTCTAAAAATTGTGTTCTTGATGACACACGAAAGTGATTTGATATCATTTGTGATGTACCTTGATAGCTAAATCAGACATTGATAGAAATGCAACTACAGAAAGAAAATAAAACATAACCAATGTATTAAAGTTAGAATAATACAAAACCCTTTATTGATATTTTGAATATGAAGCAATGCTCACTAGCCTCTTTGAGGGGGAAACTTCCAATCGAGTAGAGATATATTATAATATGAATCACTTAGCACCCAATTACACAATTTCTACTACTATAAATAGTTTCCATCTATCCAAAGCCCCAACCACCTAGTGGGCCTTTGCTAACGAGTCTACATCAACTACCTAGTGGATATTCTTTGATGAGGACACTTTATATTATTGATTATACACTTTGGCTTCCTAGTGGACCTTATTTAATAAACATGGCCATAATACATTAAGTATCAACTCGATCCCTTAACAAATGAAGTTAGGGTAGGACCTTTAACATGGGATGTCAAGGATAACTTGAGAGGTCATATATGGTTGTTTGAGACATCAATATTGTCCCTGGATGCCTAGAATGTTAATTTACGGTCTAATACTAGGGTTTCCTCCCCCAACATGTCCCAAGGCCTTAAGGTGGCCTCAAGATGCATATCAAGTGTTCAAAACATCCAAATGGTGATCTTATTCCCACTTGGACACCATGTATAGCCTTGGTAGGTTATGTTTAGTGGTTTGAGGCATCGTTCTTATCCTTAGTTACCTACAAGATTCATTCAAGTCCCAAGGTCAATGTTTCCTCTCTTGACCATGTATGTGGTCTTGAAACTTATTTCGAGTGCTCAAATATACAATGAGTGGCCATATCCCCACTTAGAGTGCAAGGATACCCTTAATAGGTCATTGCCATTTTTGGATGCCTACAAGTTTTATTTAGGGCCTAAGGTTGGAGTTTCCTCCGACGACCATGTCCATGGCCTTGAATCCCATACCTAGTGCCCAAAACATCCAATTGGTGCCCAAATCCCCACTCAGAGGCTAAGGATTCTTCCAAGAAGCCTTGTGTATTCATTCAATCCATTGTGACTTTCCTTATACACCTGTAAGCCTTACTTAGGGTATAAGAACCAAGTTTCCTCCCTAAACCATGTCTAGAGACTCAAGACCCATACCTAGTGATTAGAACATCTAAATGATGCAATTTTCCCCATTTGAAGGCCAATGATACACTTGAGAGGTCATATGGTGGTTTGCAACATCATTCTTGTCTCTGGTTGCCTAGAAGCCTCATTTGTATCCTAAATATTAGGTTTCCTTCCCTAGTGATATACAAGGATTCACAAACCATACCTAGTGCTCAAAATATCAAAATGATGCCCATATCCCCACTCAAGGGAAAATGACACACTCGATCCTCTATGGTGGTTTGAAGTGTCATTCTTGTCCCTAAATGCCTAGAAGCCTCATTAGGATCACCTCTAGTTTGAAGAGATGAATTGATCACTTTATTAGTATTTGCATTCCACCATTTTATTGTGATACACATTACACATGATAAATCATCAATTGATCAATATGATGTTGGAAAATTCACAACATATTTGTTCATGCCTACCAAAAATAATAGGGACTTCTTTATAGTATGGCTTCAGAAATGGATAAGGATTGTGGGGTTTTAGATATATAATGAAGGATCCATATACATTGAATCTTATCATACAGACGTGCACATTAAAAAAACACTGGGACAATGACATTATAAATGTCAATCTGACTCATTTGGATTGAGCATTGAGTTATGTAAGTAGGGTCCTTTTCCTATCTAGACTTCAATTGTTGAACTCCATTCCTAAACATAATAAATAAATACATCTAATTATTTATTAATTGCAACATTATCAATAAACTCTTTGTGTGTATTAATTTTAGATCATGCATTCGGTGCATAACTTTGTGTGTATTGAGTTTAGATCTAGTGCATTAGGTTCATTTAGTATCTAGATAATGTGGGTGATATTGAACAAATTTATTTGGTGATAATAATATTGAGTATTGAACACAATTTTTTTTAATTCACAAGGAACATGGATGTGTTCTTGAGGCCTAGAACATGCACAAAATAGTTACCAATTTCACAACAATCCTATGAATTTCTTATTTTTTTAGAGGTTGCATTTAGTAGTTGCTTTCACCTCATTTTTTCGAGGTTGTTTTTGACATTTAGAATCGTCTTAGTTATAACTAATCATTTTTTTTTTATGTTGATATTTTTGTGTTTTCTTTTTAACTTTTGTTTGTCAACTTTTTTTTACTTTTTAGAAGTTATTAATAATGTTATATATCATTTTTTCTTCAAAGTTATGTTTCTAATTTTTTATTCGAGGGTGGATTTTAAAAATGTAGTAGTTTTAACCTTGGAAAAAAGGGTTCTACTAGTAGCACTACCTTTTAATTTAGGGGTTGATTTTAAGGTTTTCATGGGTGGATTTTAAGAATGTAATAATTGTAACGTTTTAAAAAAAGGTTGTACTAGTAGCACCACTTTTTGATTTAGGAGTTGATTTTAATTTTTTTCTTGCAGTAGTACAAGTTGTTAAAACCATGGTTTCAAACAATTTGTAAATTTAACCCAAAAAGTGAAAAAATGGTGTTACTAGTAACTACTTTATATTTTGGGGTTGATTTTAAGGTTTTTTTTTTAGTAACATTATAGTTTTTTGATGATATGGTTGACATTTTTTGTAATTGCAAGCCCCCCTAAAAAGGGTGCTACTAAACACCACTTTTGAATATGGGGGTTGATTTTGAGGTTTTTTAATGTAAAAAATGGCTTTTATGTTCAACAATCATGACATTCACAAAAATGATGAGCATTTTCAATAACCATTCACACAACCAGATCAAATATCAATACACTAATGTTTTTACGTGGTTAAAACCATCGAAGAGAGAAACAACCTATGACCCCAACCAATGTGGCCACTTGAGGCAATATATTAATGCAAAATAAAAATATTTTACAAGAGAGTTTATGACAATCGATCATCAACAAAATGCTCTTTAAATAAAGATCATGGGCCAATTGGGTGTTAAGTCACAGATCAATGTATCCATTAAGGTCGAGGAGAGTATGAGTCGTCATATCACTCTTTGTCTATAACACATCGTGACTATCAGATTACATAACTACAAATGCATTCTAAAGAAACACACCGAGAAACACACTTTTACCTAAAGACATATTAGACCAAGTTGATGTTAACTGACTCCTAAGTGTCTAAATATCCTAACATCCCCCCTTAAGAACAACTTGGGATAGGATTGAAGGATTTACAAAGGTGACACAATAGGAAAATGAAGGATGAATTAGAGCCTATCCCCCCTTAATGACAACTTCTTTAACTCTTAACATAGATTGAATTTTTCTTGGAAAACTTTGCTTCCATAAGAGACTTTGCGAAAATGTCTGCAACTTGATCTTCTGTAGGGAAAAAGATCACTTCAATAACTCGATCATGAATGAGCTTTCTGGTGAAGTGCATGTGTAGCTCAATGTGTTTGTTGCACTGATGTTGAACTAGATCTTTGGCGAGGTTGATGGCACATTGATTGTCTCACTAGAGGGTGGTCGTATGATTCTACTGGATTCCAAACTCTGAAAGTATCTATCAAAACCACAAGGCTTCTTGACTTGGATTAACCATTGCTTGGCACTCTGCTTCTTCTGAAGAAAAAACAATAGCTCATTATTTCTTACAAGTCCAAGTGACAGGTCCGAAACCAAGTATGAAAACATAACTTGTAGTAGATTTTCGATTATTAAGGTCTCTGACCCAATCTGAATCAGTGAAACCAACCTAGAGTTCTCATTTTGATGTAACTATGTTGCATGTATTTCTTTCATATGAAATCAAAACCCAGTCCATGTGGTGGACTTTAATTTCATATGAATGCATTCATGTTTCAAAACACTTTTCCATCTCATGTGTCATGTCTAATCCTCTATGTCTACTTAAGACTTAGGTTTGGAGTAACCAAGTTGATGGTATAGATGTTTGATGTATCTCTTGTAAATTTTCAAATACATATACTATTTAAAAATGTTGGACTACTACATACTCATATCTACATGGTAAAAAAAAACTGTATTTTTAACTTATGTTAAAATAATCATAGTAAAAAAATTATATTTTCAACTTATGTTAAAAAATCATATTTTTTTTTAATATCATACCAATATGAACATACATCTTTAAAAAAAAATTCACTATTATAAAACTCAAAATTGATATAATTATTATATAGTTATTAAAATTTTCAATCAATAAAAAATTATATATTTACCAGAGTTATTTAAGTGTACATTTTATCTTCTTACAATATATATAGTTTCAAAAAATCTTTATAAATCAAAAATTAAGGGATATATGTTTTTTTCAAATATCCATTGCATTTGATCTATTGTGAGAGATCATCATTCACTTGAACTCATTCAAAAATGGAATTTATATGCAAAGAATGGGTTGTAGGAGATAGGATTGATATGGGAAGAATGAGTTGTTGTGATTTTTTTTTTTAATAAATAAAAAATATTAGAAATGTTTATATATGTAACATGATATGAAGTCAAATTGTAATCACAACATTGATAAAATAAATGTGCTAATTTGTTTTGGTTATTTCAAATTAATTCAAACAAATTATTATAATAATTTGGGTTATATGTTAGAGTTATCTTTTCTATAAAGATTTGTGAATAGGTTTTTTTTTTTTTTTTCGCAAGAAACTAATCTATAACAATGGGAAGAAGAATACCTTGTAATATATAGGATGGGATATCTATAAAAATGGGAAGGAGAATACTTTCAAATACATAAGATGCGAATAGGATTTAGAAAAAAAGGTTAAGAGCTATTTGTTTTCACTTTCTTCTTCATATCTAAAGGTTAAGAGCTATTTGTTTTCATTTTCTTCTTCATATCTAAAGGTTGGGAGCTATTTGTTTTCACTTTCTTCTTTATAATTAAGTATTTGTGGGATTTAAGAAAAAAGGTTGGGAGCTATTTGTTTTCACCTTCTTCTTCATAATTAAGTATTTGTGAGATCTAAAAACTTCCTAATTAGGGAAGTGTGATTGAGAGGGAAGTGTGATCTCAATCAGGTCAAATTAATTCCAAGTCAATTAGAGAAAGAAAAATAATATGAAATTGGCAAGTGTAGGTGGGTAGAAAAAATAACTAAATTTAATAAGAAGATAAAAAAAATCATTTAATATATCCATGTAAAAAGTTTTGAATAAAGAAACTTGATTTTATAATAATAATAATAATATGTTGAAAATTGAATTAATAAAAAATGTAAAATGAATTAAATTCTAAAATAAAACAACTCTTTACTACTGTGGGCTTTAACAATGACAACGATGAAAAACCTTTATAATTAAGGGGATTCTAATATATGAGGATGGGGTGGGGGAAGTTAATATAAATGAGGGTGGGGGTGAGGAGATTTAATATATTTTTTTGCATATTAACTTCCTGCACCCCACCCTCAAAACATATATTAACTCCCTGTACCCCACCCTCAAAACATATATTAACTCCTAGCACCCCCACCCTCAAAACATATATTAATTGCTCCCACCTCCACTATCATATATAAGGGGGCAAGTTAATATATGTTTTGCATATTAAATTCTCCTAGCCCCACCCTCGAAACATATATTAACTCCTTCCACCCCGGGTGGGGTGGAAGGAGTTAATATATGTTTTGAGGGTGGGGGGAGATAATATGCAAAACATAATAACCCTCATATATGAGGGTGTGGGTGGGAGAAGTTAATACATGTTTTGAGGGTGGAGGGAGATAATATGCAATAACATATTATATACACGAGGGAGATATAATATGTTTTTCATATTATCTATCCCCACCCCCTCGCTTATATATATAGGGTAGGGAGAGTTAATACATGTTTTGCATATTAACTCCTTGCACCCCATTCTCAACACATATATTAACTCCTCCCAGCCCCACTGTCATATATGAGGGGGTGAGTTAATAAATGTTTTTCATATTAACTCCTCCCATCCTCACCCTCATATATGAGGGTGGGGTTGGAAGGAGTTAATATATATTTTGAGGGTGGGGGGAGATAATATGCAAAACATAATAATCCTCATATACAAGGGTGGAGGTGGGAGTATTTAATATATGTTTTGAGGGTGGGGGGAGATAATATGCAAAACATATATATGTATATATGGTGGGGGAGTTAATATGCAATGCATTTACATATTAACTTGCCAACCCCCACCCTCATAAACTCTATGTAGGGTGGAGGATTTAATATGAAAAACATATATTAACTATTCCAAACCTCCCACCCCCCATATATATATATATGTGTGTGTGTGTGTGTGTGTGTGTGTGGAGGGGGTGTTGGATTTAATATGCAAAATTAAATCCAAAACATATATTAACTCTCTCAACCCCCACTCTTATATATATGTATGTGTGTGTGTGGTGGGAAAGTTAAATATGCATTTGCATATTAATTAGCCAACCCCCACCCTCATAAACTTTATGTAGGGTGGAAGATTTAATATACAAAACATATATTAACTATCCCAACCCCCCTCGTGTGTGTGTGTATATATATATATATATATATATATATATATATATATATAAGGGTGAGGGAGTTAATATGGAAATGGGGACATATATATGAGGGTGGAGCCCTAGGAGTTAATATGCAAAACATCTATGAAGATGGGGTGGATGAGTTAATAATGCATATGTACTCCTCCAACCCCACTTTCTATATATGAGGGTGACATAAGAGTAAAGGAGTTAATATGCAAAAACATATATTAACTCATCCACACCCACTTTTAGTCTCATATATACATGTCCATTGTCAATCACCAAATTGATGTATGGGACCAATTGTTTGTAGGATATATTAACTTAAATTTTATTTAAGCCATTAACTTAAATGACAATGTAAACACTTAAACTACTTGAAATAACTCACTAAATTAATTAACTTAATTATTTATTATTTTTTTTAAATTAAATAATTCCCGAACTTTTAAATCTATCTCTAGATAGCAATAAAAAATATGCATGTTAATATCATGAATAAGAATAAAAAATATGAGCCCCTGGGGGACAGCTCAATTGGCAAGTGCCGTGAAAATGAAGTTCCATGAGGTTTCAAGTTCAATTCCCCCAACTTACAATGTGTGCCACGTGCCCAACTAATTGCTACGAATAAGAACAATAGATTCATGCTTTAAAGTTGTTAACTTGATGCAAGCTGAAATAGTTGCAAACGTAACTTACAAGGAAAAAATCTTATTCTTATCACACCAGCGACCGACCAGATGACTTTAAGTCCCAGGAGTAAGTGAACGAACCAGATAGACTTTAAGTACGGAGAATAATTGAGCAGAGGTAGTTACGTTAACGAAAGTTTTGACACATTTGCGACACTCGCTTTTTGGAATTGACAGATTGTTTTGTCCTTCACGTTTGTTGAACATTTGCCGCGTTGGATGACCTTTCGAATCAGAATTCATACAAAAGGCAGACGGCATCTGGATAAAATCTAATATTGTATGGTGATGGCATGGCGGCTCTATCGATCTCATCCATCCAGGGTTGGAATTTGCAAACAGTTCACTGTCAATTTGAAGGTTCCGACGACAAAGAACGCATTTCATTGTTTCTGTTATAATTGAGGATTATAACAGCTAAAATGTGAGTTAATGGATAATTTGACCATGGAATTTTATCATCTTCTTTGACTAATTAAAAGACATTTAATCATAATTATTAGGTCGTTTGAATATTCTATTTTTTTTTAATGATATTTTTGAATTAATTTTATTTGAAATTTTTGTTGAAAATTTCAGTTGTTAAATTTATATAAACATAATATTCAGAAATTTTTCAAAAAGCTTAATCTATTTATTCATTTAGAAATACAATTTAAACAATACAAAATTATCATTTAACAATTATATAACCAGATTCTGATAATAATTACTGAGCCCTATCAAAAACTTAAAAAAGTAGAACATGTTTAACAATTTAACTATCATTATAATACAAAATATGTTTGACTGTTTAATACAAATTCATAAATAACTACTGACAGAATTTTCTTATTCAAAATCACCATAAATTTTATCTCCCCAACTAAGACGAGAATTTTGTTATTCAAAATCACCATAAATGTTTATCTACCCAACTGTGACCAGAATTTTGTTATTCAAAATCACCATAATTCTTTATCTACCCAACTACTACTACTGAGAAGATTTTGGTATTCAAAATTACCATAAGTGTTATCTAACTATTTTAGGTTTTCTACTCAACTACTATTGAGAAGATTTTGCTATTCAAAATTACTATTAGTGTAGTCTAATTATTTTAAGTTTTGGCTCTTTTGCCTGAATTCTGTGACATAAATCTGTAAGAAATCTCAACTTTTTGTTATTTAAATTGCATTTCTGAATTCAAAAATGGATTCAGCTTGCTGAAAAACACCAAGACATTCTAGTTAGACAGAATTAACCACTCAAATATACAGAACCAACAATTTCTTACAGAATTTTGAACAAAATTAAACAGAAAATATCATCTAAAAAAGCTAAAAGTTAGAACAAACTACTGCTAAATCTTTTCCTACTCATACTATGAATGACACTCTTAATGTTTTTGATCAATACTGATTTAATCAGCCCATAAATTCAATTTTTAAAGTAAAATTTATTATTTAAATCTTAATTCATGATTCACAAATAATGGAGTTTCAATTTTTTTGGTCAGTTTATTTTTGTCAAAATTTTGATAATTTAAGCAGTTTTACATAAATAATGGAGTTTCAATTTTTGTGGCGAGTTTATTTTCATAAATTGATTTATTTATTTGTCAAAATTTTGATAATTTAATCAATTTTAAAAAGAGCAAGCTAATAGTGAATATATACTTATGTACTCAATAAAAGATTATAATTATTCAAAGTTATAATGAGAATTTATTCAAAGTTATAATTAGATGAGATTGATAGAATACTAACTGAAAAACAAATTATAAAATATTAATATAAAATTATAACTTTTAACAAAATCTTAAAATCTCAACTAAATTTAAAGAATTTTTCAACTTGGAAATTTTATGAATAACAACATGTCAACTCAAAGAATTTATCTAACTTGGAAATTTTATGAATAACAACATCTCAGCTTTTGTATAACTTATTCACTTGCTACTTAAGCAATGCATCAACAATCCACGCCATTTCCTAACAGAGATTTCTACAGTTTATTTTAGCCACATCGTCGAGCGATTGTTTGTAATTGTGTGATATCTATTAATGTGAAACTTTTGACCAGATAAACTTGTACCACAGATTATAACGCTGGTTGTTGACACATCCTCAATCAAATGTATGACCCATACAATTAATCAGGACCTGTTGTATGGATAAACGTGAGATTATATAGATATACAGGATAAACGTGACCATGTTTTTTTTATATTCATATCCATATTCCGTTGATGAGAGATAGAGATAGCACGTCTGCAATTATAAAGTATGCTTCCAATCTGAACAGTGGACAATTATCTAGTCTTATCCAACGCCTATGCCTATAAATAAAAGCAGGCCTGTGTAGGCTTAAATACCAAGCAATCACAGGCACTGAATTAAGCAGAGAGATTTGCAGAGATTTTAATATCAAAGCAATAAGATGGAGAGTATCAGATGTTTTTCCAGTCTATTTTTATTGTGTTTTCTGGTTATTTGGACATTTCACTATAAAGTGGATGCAAGAACCAGTGTTAGCTATGATGGCAGAGCTTTGCTGATCAATGGACAGCGCAGGGTCTTAATCTCTGGTTCCATACATTACCCACGAAGCACACCAGAGGTTTGTAACGTATTGGGTTCTGTTTTCGTTATATATTTGTTATTGTAAACTGTACACTTAAATTTGGTTGAATGAAATTAAACAGATGTGGCCAGATCTTATTGCCAAGTCTAAGGATGGGGGAATAGATGTTATTCAGACGTATGTCTTTTGGAATGGGCACGAACCTGAGAAACGCCAGGTAATAACCATTTTAAATCTTTATAAAGCTTATCATGTCTGTATGGTATTTTCAGATTGAACTGTTAACTGCTGATGAATTTATGGTGGCTTATAAATCTATTGCAGTATAATTTTGAAGGAAGATTCGACTTGGTGAGGTTTTTGAAGACAGTGCAAGAAGCAGGCCTTTATGCTCACCTCCGAATAGGACCTTATGCTTGTGCAGAATGGAATTATGGGTATGTTTATACATACATAATTTTAGAACCTATCGATTTTTTTTTATATTATTCTGTATTCTATTAGAGATTGTTAGCTGTGAAGTTTGTTGTGGAATTGTCGTTCATCCAAAAATCCAAAATTCTAAGGAAGAAGAGGAGCTTTTCGAGAGGTTACCAGTCTTTTTGGACATGTCTTATCTGACAGTTGTATAGATTCTCGTTGACAATTAACATCAGACTAACAAATTTAACTTTATTATTGAGGAGAACACATATATTATTTTTTGAAATAATATATAATTTAACTTTATTAATAACTTTGAGGTTGATAATAAACTGGA
>JZKD02S0809375.1:124571-135651 GCA_000966675.3 Picea glauca | reverse complement strand
TCATCCTGATAAAACATTGTTTTATATTACAGGTTTCAGACATTCGGAGGAAGAACCCCTCACAGGCCTGCCGAGGATGTTGCGTTCGCAGTCGCCCGATTTTTCCAGAGAGGAGGAACATTTCAGAACTATTACATGGTGAGTGAATTTTGGTCTTCTTATCTTCAGATCGAGCTGATATGCATTTGTGTTATTAAAATTTGAGCCAATACTTTAATGCTTTTTATGTTGCAGTACCATGGAGGCACAAACTTTGGCCGGACAAGCGGTGGTCCATTCATTACTACCAGTTATGACTACGATGCGCCTATTGACGAATATGGTATGCAAGAGTTGCCCACGCCAAATTTTGTTATGCATTAAAAGTGTTGGGGGTGGTTTTTTTTAGGGGTTACGCACTTGGAAATCTGTGCACCTGGGTTGTATAGCATTGGGAAATGACTCTGGTTCTTGTTCCGCATTAAAATTAGAAGTGGGGGTTTAAGCCTGAGTATAAATGTTTTATTAAATGAGTATAAATTTTTTTAAGGGGTCGTATTTTTTTTTTTTTAGGATTTTTGTTTGAAATCTCATAAATAAAAAATTGTGAATTTTAGTGTTTTATAGGTTTTTCAGCATGTTGAATCTATTTCTATATTTAAAAAATAAATTTTAAATAACAAAAAATAATGATTTTTTACAAATTTATTTCTCCAAATTCTAACCAAAAAAAACAATTTAATAAAACAAATAAAAAAATAAACAACTGAAAATCTGTACACCTAGATTGTATAGCATTGAAAAATGAATCTAGTTCAATTATCCTTCCACAATTTTAAAGTTAGTAACCGTTGTAAGTTTATATTTAGAATTTTTTCTTTATTTGAAACAATGTGCACTCTATGTCTACTGGATTGTGGTCTATGTACTCTATGTCTATTGGATTGTGTGTTCTAGTTGTAATGTAAGGAGTGAGGTGATTGAGTTTGTATAAATTCTAAAATTATATTCTGAAAATAGACAAGATGTAATCCCTAACTGACTTTCTCTGTAAATATGACCCTGACCCTGCTTAGTAATTTTTTTTTATAAAAATTCATTCTCCAAACTATAAACAAATAAAATATATATCTCTGTGTAATCGTGGTACTCTGTAATCCTTACAGGGAATATAAGGCAGCCGAAGTGGGGGCATCTGAAAGAGTTGCACAAAGCGATAAAACTATGTGAGCCTGCTCTAATCTATGGAGACGCGAATGCCATTTCACTGGGCAAAGGCCTTGAGGTTTGTCATTCAATTGAAGAATTTATACATAATACCATTGCATATAAGAGTTTGTTTCTTACAAGGGAGTGCCGTTCTAAAAGCAGTTGAGATGGAAACTAATGACACTTTTGGGCATTAAACTTATCCTGAATATGCAGGCAACAGTATATTCTGTAAAGAATTCTGGTGTATGTGCTGCCTTCCTTAGCAATGTCAACAGTAAGCAGGATGCAACCGTGCGATTCAATGGAGTATCTTATAATCTACCTGCTTGGTCTGTCAGTGTCTTGCCCGGCTGCAAAAATGTGGTCTATAACACTGCACGGGTTAGTGATATTTTCTATTGATTGTCATCAGAATAGCTGAGGTGATGATGAAAGTTGTGGGATTATATAGGACCTCTAATCAGATGTGTATATAATGTTACAGATTAGTATACAGACTTCCCTAATGGGAATGGAGCAGGTCAGCATGGAGTCCCTTCATCCTGTTGCAACATCAAGTGTAGATACAGGAAAAATATCTGTAAACTGGTTATGGCACAAAGAAGATGTTGGAATATGGGGAGAAGACAAATTCTCTGCCCACGGCTTGTTAGAGCAGCTAAGCACAGTTTTAGATAAAAGTGATTATCTATGGTTTACAATAAGGTATTATGAAGCTGTGATTAACTTCTGCATTTGGGACAAGGGGGGATTATGACGCCTTACCCCAAACGTTTTTCCAATTAGGAAGTTGGTTTTTGTGCAAGTTCACTTATTGTTGTTATAGCATCCTTCCTCAACAAACATTCCCAGCAATATCAATTTCATGTCCTATGGCTTTTTCTAGTTTGTGGTTGTTATCCAGATATATCTTTATAATGAAATTCCATTCCACATTAATAAGTACTCCAATCACTCTTATCTAAGTACTCTGAAGATATGATAGGACTATTACTTCATAAATTATGTTAGGATTTTGATTCTGTATGTTATCAATACAGTGTCTATATCCATGAAGATGAACCCTTTTTAAAGAGTGGTCCTGTGATTAACTTCTGCATTTGGGACAAGGGCGGATTATGACGCCTTACCCCAAACGTTTTTCCAATTAAGAAGTTGGTTTTTGTGCAAGTTCACTGATTGTTGTTATAGCATCCTTCCTCAACAACCATTCCCAGCAATATCAATTTCATGTCCTCTGGCTTTTTTTCTAGTTTGTGGTTGTTATACAGATATATCTTTATAATGAAATTCCATTCCACATTAATAAGTACTCTAAACACTCTTATCTAAGTACTCTGAAGATATGATAGGACTATTACTTCACAAATTTGTTAGGATTTTGATTCTGTATGTTATCAATACAGTGTCTATATCCATGAAGATGAACCCTTTTTAAAGAGTGGAAGCCAACTAGTCTTGCATGTGGATAGTCGAGGACATACACTTCATGTGTTTGTCAATGGAAATTTCGCAGGTGAGTAAGATGTTGAACATTTCTATATAATTTCTAGAGTATTTGCTTATGTTTGGTTGATTTAGCACACCAGGAAAGTTAATTTCTTAAATTTCTGTTATATGTGAACTGAATAATTTGATATAGAATTGGATTGATGGATGCGTTGGTTAAAATCAGAAAAGGATTATGAACATTATGATGATGTTCTACAGGATCTCAGACTGGAGATTATTCGAAATGGGGGTTTACGTTTGAGAAGCCGATTGCACTGCAGGCTGGAGAGAATCATATTGCTCTACTAAGCACGACAGTTGGATTGCAGGTTCAATTCCATACCTGAACGCTTAGAGGATATAAATATTGAAGGGAGAGTTTATTGCTTTAAAATAAGCAGGGACTTAAAAATATATCTACTATTGAGGCTATCTCAATCAACTGCTCTCGGTATGAAATAATGGGAATTGATTTTTTTTGGTGAATAGAACATCGGACCTTTCTTTGATACATGGCCGACGGGAATAAGTGGTCCTGTGAAATTGCTGGGACTTAGAGATGGTCCAATGGATTTGAGCTTCCAGACGTGGTATTACCAGGTATTTCCTGCCAAACTAGGTCATGCTATTCATTTGTTTTCTGCCACTTTCTCATCTGGTTTCCACGAAGTAATAATCCCAGCGAGTTATAGCTAGGAATAATTGATCTCTGGTCGGTATTTTGATCAAGTTTTGCCATGTGTGCATACTCAATCAAAATTGCCCTTCTAACGTTGAGGCCTATCCATTTTCCTTTTAATAACAGATAGGTCTGAAGGGAGAATACTTACAACTATATTCAGAAACCGGAGCAAAGCAAGTCCAATGGATTTCAGGAGGAAACCCTCCCAAACAAGCTGCTCTCATCTGGTACAAGGTAATCGGTGTCTCTGATTCATCTGCGGATATGGAACTCTTCTTTCATTCGGTGCTTTATAACCTAGACAGGGGATATCAAACACCTTCAGTCACACACACAAAGGCTTTACATGAGTCAAAGTTTGGACTTGGGCTGGTTGCATGACGAGGTCATTCCAACCACTAAGCCTATACTAGCATAGATGGATCCGTCCTAGTTATAGTGACAGTCAGAGCTTTGCTGATCGTTTTCTTGATGGATCATGTAGACTGAGTTTAACGCACCTGAAGGCACCAATTCAGTGGCTTTGGACCTAAGCACCATGAGCAAAGGGCAAGCATGGGTAAATGGAAATCATATTGGGCGCTATTTTGTATCATTGAAGGCTCCCACTGATGGCTGCTCTGATGTATGCGATTACAGAGGAACTTATTACTCTTCCAAATGTGACACTAACTGTGGAGAACCCACTCAAAAATGGTAATTATTAACGAGCAAAATCATTAGAAATATTCAGTCCTAGGCCAAGCTTCTTTGTAGATTTCAAGGTAATATACTTCCTGTAATATGAGGTAAAACTGCTTTCGGTGTGTACAACACTGTAAATACAATAAATACAACAAGGCAAACCGTTACCTGAGAGGCAACCTTGGGCACGGCAGACATAAACCTGGGGATGTCTGTCAGTGGAGTAGATTTATTAGGCATTGACCAGGCATTTGCTGCAACTATGTTGTGTGCAAGAGGGGCTACTTAAGGGCAAATGCTCCTTACTCTGCCTTGTGTTAGCCTAGACAAGGTGGCCGTTCTCCCTTATACTTTCAGAAGATTTTTAGCTTCTCAAAAAAAAAAAAAAATTCATATTGATACTAACCAAAATAACCATTTCAAGCAGGTACCATGTTCCTCGCTCATGGCTACACCCAACAAAGAATGTATTAGTTCTGCTCGAGGAAGTAGGTGGTGATCCTTCTGGAATTTCATTCAGGACAAGATACGTTGACACTGTCTGCGCCCATGTGTCTCAAGCTCATCCTACCATCGGCTCATTGACATTGCCAGAGCTTCGGCTCCAATGCTCTTCAGGGCAACGCATATCGTCCATAAGCTTTGCAAGCTTCGGAAATCCAAGTGGGTCTTGTGGAAATTTCATCAGGGGCTCTTGCCATGCACTGAATTCAACTTCCATTGTAGAGAAGGTATATGTTTAAAGTTCTTTACTTATAGGGTAATCTTTTAATACACGATTTTGATTGAGGGAGATAACTGAAGTTCTGGTAACATAATTGTCTTTTTTGCAGGCATGCCTTGGGAAGGAGACATGTTCCATCTCTGTTTCTGAATATTCGTTTGGAAATTCATGTGCTGACAATCTCAAGTCTTTGGCAGTTGAGGGAGTTTGCAAATATTGATGCAACATTGCTGCTAGGCAAATAACATTGCTCCTAGGCAAATTGTCAAATAAATATGTAAAAAAATAACACTGCTACTCTCTATTAGATAATTTTATATATGTAAGCCTGCAAAAACGATCAACTACAAAGTGGACATAAAAGTGTCCACACAAGGCTTAACTTCTCCATAAAATCCAAGCTTAAAAACCAACAGCGAAGAAACACAATGTAGGGTAAAAAATCCCAAAGTTTCACATTCCATTCTACTTCAAATCTTTCCTTGTTCAGAACTACTCTGAGCTCCGTTGAAAGTGGTCAGGTGCATAATGCACCTCTGTATTTAACAAATTGGCTTTGATAATTCAAATGTCATTTGATTCTGATAATTCTTTCCATTCATGAAAGTCAGTTTATATGTTTAAGATCCTTTTAACAGCAATCAATAATTTCTAATTTCTTTCTGGGCAGATGTCTAGCCTATTCCTGGGTTACTCTGTCATCTTGATCTAATGCCAAATCTGATTGATAAGAATATAGATTCCCTAAAAATGGGAGAGGCACAGAAATTTCAGGGGCATGGAAGAGGCAACCCACTTCCCTGCAATGCATTCCCAATGTGTGCTTGTTATAAAACATGCATGCGTTATGTTTCGTTATGTTTGAATAGGCTCCACATTGTTGATATAGCAGTGGTAGATCCTCAAAACAGACATATTTCGATAAAATATCGTTAAAACACATTTAACTGTATTAGTAGCTAAATTGTTATTAAGATTGCTAACCATCTATGAAGGCATTTTAAATACTAACAATGGTCCATAAAAATCATCGTTATAAATGTAAAAGTTATCATAAAATAATCGTTATAAATGGTAAAAGTTGTCATAATTGTTATTAAATTATTATTTACAAATTTTAATATTGTTTAGTAACTTTATAATAATGTTCATTCAAATAAATTATAATAATGAGAAAATATTCTATATAAACCAAAAAAAACATTTTTTTCTTAAATAAAAATAAATATTGATATTTTTTATTAAAAAGTTAATATAAATTTTATTTTTTTGAATTTGCAGAAGAGGATTGGTAAAATGAAAACACCTTTTTTATTTTTCCATAGCATACACATTAGGAATAGGAGGGTTACAAGTTACTAAATTAGATTGTTAGTGTTGAACCACAGGTTTAAGGAAAAAGTGTTTGAGGATGATGATCCACAATTACTCACTACTCCACCCAGCACGTGAAGAACTAAAGTGAGGGTTGAATATTTTGCAATTTTGTAGCTAAACAACAAATAATTATCATTAAGTTGTTTATTTTCAAAAAGAAGTTGATGCTATGCCAATTTGTGTTTAGTATCTAAAATATAAGTAAATGAGTGAACTCGTAGAATTACAAAAAAATCTCTATTAAGAATTTAACCATGATTTGAAAACTGGGTGTGATCATAACATTCTCTATTTAATTCCATCTCAATATAATGATGGGTAATAAATATTACATCATCCACTTGATAGGCAAACATTTTTTCAAACACTTGGCATGCAAGTATTTTGTCAATCACTTGACATGTAAACTTTTCATCAAACAGGCCAACACCCTTCAATCCTTTGAGAGCCAATCCCAAGTACTTGTGAAGAGATTTGGCAGTTCCATTGATGTCCTTATTATGCTTATTCTTGAAGTTCCGTGGGTTGAAACTTATGTGAATGTTGTTAAAAACACATTAGGCTAAAGGAGTTTTACTCTACCCTCTCATGCCCATGAATGGAATAACTGGAGGTTGTGTTCCTTCAATAGTGATTCAATAATTTGATTAATGTGTTTTCCATCCCCATGGTCTTAGATTCTTTGATAAGGGAAGTGAGTCTTTCCCTTTGGCCTTTTGAATGTTTAAAATGGGAGCATTCATATTGAGGACAGAGGCAATCCAAGATAGTTGAGATACTTATCATCCCCATGTATGTTGGTGATTCTCTCCACAAAATCTTCAAGGTTTTTTTATCCAATTGGACATTGGATGGGAGTTATTCTCTACGTGTCCTTACTCAACAAGCATTTAATGGAGGAGTAGTCTATTTTTTCTACTTTTTGGACCTATATATGACCAAAATCAATGAATATATGACCAAAATAGGTCCAAAAAGTAGAATAGTTAGACAATTCCTTTAATGAAACCAACCTCCTCACAAAGGAAATCAAGATCTTCTTTGAAACCAATAACCAATAATACATCTTGTAAGATTGTTCCATCCATCATAGAAGTCACTTTTTTTGTAACTGTAGTAGCAATAACTTCTTCCATATTTCCCTCGACGTGACATGTATTTATATGTTATGCATACACTATTTGGAGGTTCAATAAAAATTTGTAAATTTTAAATGTTCATTAGCTCTACAATAAGATACAAGGCTTGGTGGTCATATACGAGGTATTATAGTCTTCCCCAAAATCACCTTTGTCATTATCTTTCCATTATAATCCTTCGATGTATGATGAGAGTAATTCTTGATCCAACATAAATGTTGTGGCATCATTCTATCTATCAAGTTCAAACATATTTGCCTTAGTGGTGAAGAGAAGTGTGCTCCTATGAGATTTTATAGCTATTTGTCCCTAACATAAGATAAGTGTACGTTGATTATGTGATAGATCAATTTTTTTGGATGATGATTTTTGGCCCCAGAGCTCTGCAAGATTAGGGTTCACATGCACTAGCAACCCTCCTACCCTGACCACGTTTGAACTCCTCTTCACACTTCTGATTGCCTCTGCACCCTGGTACTGATCGCCACAAAAGAATGGGAACATAAGGGGGGGGCAAAATCCCCCTCTTACTGCAACATCATCACCAATGATCTGGAGAACTCGCAGACCCTCAGATTGTCCTTTGAGCCGCCATTGCAGCTGTGAGACCAATATTTGAAGGAAGAGATGGATATTAGCAAAGAATCGAACATGGATGTTGAGTCCTCACATCCAAAAGCATCTCAAGCCTGGATACCCAGAAAATGTATCCCCCAAGTCTCGGTTGCGCCTAGATACGTCATCAAAACCACCAGGATAGGGGAACACACACATTTCATGAGAAACCATGCCCTCATAGGAAAATTCCTAGGTCTCTAGCCCTCAGAAAAGGACCTAACTCATTGGATCAAGGCGTGGTGGAAACCTAAGGGAGACTATGAGCTCTAGCTGAGCTCCAAAGGTTTCTTCACAGTAATATTCTACAACCTGGAAGACAAGGAAAAGATCTTTGAAGGAGGACCATATTTCTATAATTCGATTGGCCTCTACCTCCACTTCTGAACAGGCCGCTTCTTCCCAGAAAATGAAAACTTCGCATATGCACCGGTATGGATTCACCTCTATTCCATACCTCAAGAGTTCTGGTTAGAAGAAATTTTACTGGGCATAGGCAACACCCCAGGTAAATATGTCAAATCATTTGAAGCTACCAAACAGAGAAAATACACCTCTTATGCAAGGATTTGTGTCTATATGAACATCTCCAAAGCTTTGCCATGAACAGTTACCATAGAATACCAAGATGAGGTATGGGCCCAAACCATAGACTATGAACACATTCATTTCAGATGTCGAAAATGCCATGAACATGGACACCTTTCCAGAGACTTCCCTCTCAACCCCCCCCCCAAAAAATAGAAGCTGAAGAGAAAACAAAGGAAGGATTTACCCAGGTGCAAAATCGAAGGAGACAAGCGCAAAAGAAGCCCACTATGAGCAACGGAAAAAAGAACCCAAATAATAACACTTTTGAATCCCTCAACCGCCTCCCAAAGGCAGAAGAAGTAGAAAACCCCCACAAGGTAGCGGGGACAGATCCCAACAAGCACAAGGAAGACGAACCGTCACAAGAGTATCAAACCCCAACAAACTAAGCAGATCCACAGACTCATCCAGTCTCAGGAAAGGAACCAGAAAAAGAGGAAGACACGGTCATGGAAATGGATGAGTAGGACCTAGCAGAAATCGACCTAGACAGGTTAGAAGAAGCACTCAACAAGAAGGATCTCCAAACCTTACCAGAGGACCAAGTCAGGAAAGTTCATAAATTATTTATGGACTCATCAGCAGGGTCCACATCAAGGTTGGGGATTAGCACATACCCAAACCAAGATCTAAGAAAACACCCAAAAGAAAACAAGCGACGAGGCAAAAAATCGTCTCATCAGCTAATAAAGGAAGCATGAAACTATATGATCAACTTGGGACAGATTCACAAGCTCTCAGAGAGCTCCTTTTCCCACCCACCCAATTGTTAGATATGAAGATCCTCATCTGGAATATCAGAGGCCTAAATGGAAGATCCAAACAAAGGACTCTCTGAAACTGCATCAAAATGGAAGACCCTGATATATTCCTGATACAAGAGACAAAATGTGCAGGGAAAACTACAGAAGATATAATCAAAATATGCTGGCGTAATTGTGAATCCTATCAAACAGACTCAAAAGGGGCTTCAGGAGGCCTGGCCATCCTATGGAATCCTGCAACAATCATCCTTGATCAAGGCTTCTCCACACCGTGCACCATCAAAGCGCACTACAGAGCCATCGACTCATACAAGGAAGGAATGATCACAAATGCCTATGGACTGCAGAACAACCAAGAAAAATACTTCTTCCTTCAAAACCTGGCTTACCTAGGTTCCTTAGCGAAGGGCAAGCGATGGATAATAGGGGGCGACTTCAACATGATTCTCACGCTGGAGGAAAAGCGAGGGGGAAAAAAGCGCCTGGAGTAGGATAGCGCAAAATTCCAGGAACTCATAGAGAACCTCAAACTGGTAGACATTGAGAATAGAAATGGAACCTACACCTAGACCAACAAAAGATCAGGACACCATCAAATAGCATGCAGGCTTGATCGCTTCCTCATCTCAGAAACTCTCCTCTTGGAAGGCCCCATAGTAGATTCCAACATCCTCCTGAAGGCAGGTTCAGACCACTGGCCGGTTTAGCTTTGGGTTGACACTATTGCCACCCCCAAGCTTAAACCCTTCAGATTTGAAATTTTTTGGCTCTCCCATCCAAAATTCTAAGAGTTATCCCGTCACTGAACACAAATGGGCACAAAAATGTATTACTTTCAACAAAAACTCAAACATTTTAAACAACATGTGTGCAAATGGAACAAATCTTTGGGAACATTTTCCAAGAGAGCAAATTACTGGAACAAAAACTAGAGAACCTCCAGGCACAATTCATTCAAGAAGGACACACAATCACCCAACAGCGGGAGGAAAGTGAACTCAAAAGGCAATTAGAAGAAAGACACAAGCAATAAGAGATCTTGTGGAGATAGAAATGTCCGGTTCAATGGCTCAACGAAGGAGAGAAGAACACCAAATTCTTCCACTGTTCTATGATCCACATACACCTTATCAATCGCATCACGAAGATGGATGACTCGTGAGGCAACACCCTGTTAAATCATTAGGAAATAATGCATGAGCTAACAGACTTCTACAAGGATCTCCTCTCAGAACCCCAGGTGGATCGTACCTTAGCAATAGAGTGGGTGATCCAAAACATCCCGACTACAATTACCCATGAACAAAATGAGGCTCTTATGACACCAATAACGCAAGAAAAAGTGGATCAGACTATGCAAGAGTTACCCATAGGAAAGGCTCCTGGTCCAGATGGTTTCACAATAGACTTCTTCCACTCTTGTTGGCCAATGTTAAGGGAGGAAGTGTGGCAACTGGTGGAGGAATCACACAGCTTAGGCAAAGTTATTTAAACACTAAATGCCACTTTCCTCACCCTAATACCCAAAGAAGAAAGAGTCACAAACCTGAGGAACTTCAAACCCATAGCTCTTTGCAACGTGATCTACAAAATCATTTCCAAGGTCATATCTCTAAGACTCAAGCCTATACTACCCTTCATCATTTCTAAGGAGCAATCAAGATATGTTGAAGGAAGGAAAATCATGGATAGTGTCATTCTTGTCCATGAAATCATTCATTCATTCAAAAGCACTCACACTCCAGGTAATCCTTGTCAATGGTGTCCCCTCTCAAACCTTCTCCCCCTCAAGAGGGATAAGGCAAGGTGACCCTCTCTCCCC
>JZKD02S0809375.1:104096-115070 GCA_000966675.3 Picea glauca | reverse complement strand
GGTGATAGTTGTGGGGGGGAAATCCCCCCTCCACACCTGTCGTTAAGGAATGGGGTCCAAGCACGATTGAAACAAACATCTGAATCAGGAAGATAATCAGTCTCCACAACCAACAATCTTCCACGTGGAGACTGATCAAAACAAATCCACTGTTGTTGTACTTGCTGGACTATGATCGAACTTGGACCTGGAAAATTTCTCATCTTCACCTTCATGCTTGAAGACCAACTGAAATTGAGCAAGAACTCAGTTTCTCCCTAGTTACCCCCTTTGTTAACATGTCTGCATGATTCTGGCTAGTATGTATCTTTTCCAACTTCAAATATCCACCTTCCAAGACAGATCGTATGAAATGGTACCTGAGTTACATATGCTTAGTCTTCGAATTGAAGGATGAGTTCTTTGCAAGATGAATGGCACTCTCATTGTCACAATACAACCTTCTATTCTACTGCTTATTTCTCAATTCCTCCATAAACCTCTGTAACCAAATAATTTCTTTACTAGCCTCTGTAGCAACAACATACTCTTCTTATGTTGTTGAAAATGCAACAACCTTTTGTAGTTTTGAAATCCAGCTTACTGTTGTTCCACCTATAGTAAAAACATACCCTGTGGTGCTCCTCCTGCTATCTTTATCACTTTCCATATCTGAATCAACATATCCCTGTAGAACAATGTATGAACCTCCAAAAGATAATGCATGGGTATAATTACCTCTAAAATACCAAAGAATCCACTTTACTGCCTCCCAATGTTATTTACCTGGATTGTTCATATACCTGCTCACAACTCCCACTGCATGTGCAATATCTGGTCTTGTGAAAACCATCGCATACATCAAGCTGCCAACTATTGATGAATAAGGGACCCTGGACATGTATTTTTTCTCCTCCTGTTTTGTGGGACACATTTCCTTAGTTAACTTGAAATGGTTGGCCAAAGGTGTACTAACTGGTTTTTCATTCTGCATTATAAACCTCTCCAACACCTTCTCTATGTACTCACCCTAAGACAATGTCAGTTTGCGAATTTTCCTGTCTCTTGTTATTCTCATACCAAGGATTTTCTTTGCAACACTCAAATCCTTCATCACAAATGAATTAGCTAATTTCCTCTTGAGCACATTTATATCCTACATATTAGACCCTGCAACAAGCATGTCATCTACATACAATAGCAAGATAATATAGCTTCCATTTTTTTTTTTATCTTTTTTAAAATAAACACAGTGATCAAAATGATATCTAATATAACCTTGTTCTGTCATAAATCTGTCAAGCTTCAAATACCACTGCCTTGGATCTTGCTTTAGGCCATACAAACTCTTCTTCAACATCCATACCAAATTTTCCTTTCCTTTGACCTCATACCCTTGTGGTTGCTACATATAAATCTATTCATCCAAATCCCCATGGAGAAAAGTTGTTTTTACATCTAACTGTTCAAGATGCAAATCTTCTACTACCACAAGACTTAAAATAGTCCTAATTGAATTCATCTTAACAACAGGAGAAAATATTTCATCAAAATCTATACCTTTCTTTTGTGCAAACCCCTTTACAACAAGTCTAGACTTGTACCACTTTTTTCCTCCATCTTCTTCCTTCAACTTGTAAACCCATTTACTCTACAATGTTCTTTTTCCTGCAGGCAAATGAACCAAGTCCCAAGTCTGGTTATTTACCAAGGAATCCATTTATTCTTTCATTCCTTTCTCCCACTTCTTTTTATTGTCTACCTGCATTGCCTCTTCATAACTTTCCGATTCACCAGAATCAGTCAACAATAAATAATACAATGAAGGAAAGTATCATTCAGGGGGTCTACTTAAACTGGTAGATATTCTAACAACACTTGAAGGAGTTTGAGGTACTTGTTTCTCATGTTGTTGTACATTTTGATTTTCTGGCACCTTTGGAATTTATTTTTCAGTGATCTCATCAAGCACTGTGTATTTTGGTTTTTCTTTTTCTTGTTTCTTTCCCTGCAAGTGATCTTTGTACATGACCTTCTCATTGAATATGAAATCTCTACTCCTAATGATTTTGCAATTTTCATAATCCCATAAGAGATAACCAAAATCAATAACATTGTATCCAATAAAGGTAGAATTCTTGGATTTTGCCTCAAGATTTATTCTATTTTCTTTATCAATATGGACAAATGCTTCACAACTGAAAGTTTTCAAAAAAGAATAGTTTACCTTTTTACCTATCCATGCCTGCTCTAGAATTCCACCATCCAAAGATATTGAAGGTCCTCTGTTTATTAAGTAAACTCCAATATCTACATAATTTGCCCATAACTATAAGTGAAACCATGCATGCAATCTCATACTCCTTGCACGCTCCATGATGATCATGTTCATCCTTTCTAACACACCATTTTCTTGTGGTGTTCGTGGAACTGTCTTCTCTCTACGAATCCCATGGTATTAACAATAAGCATCAAACTCCTTTCTGCAATATTCATCTCCATTATCTGATCTGAGACACTTCAACCTTTTTCCTGTCTCATTCTCAACCAAAGCTTTCCATTTCTTAAAAGTGTCAAAATCATCATATTTTTGTTGAATGCAATAAACCTGAGTTTTTCTAGTTGCATCATCAATAAAAGTAACATAGTAATGAGAGCCACCAAGAGATTCTACCCGAGTTGGTCCCCATACATCTGTATGCACAAGCTCTAACCTTTCACTCTTCTTTTCTTTTCCAACTTTGAGAAATTTGACTCTCTTTTGTTTTCCATAAACACGGTGCTCATAGAAATCCAAATCAATTTGTTTAAGATCTGACAACAAATTTCTTTTGTGAAGTATCTGCATCCCCTTCTCACTCATGTGTCCAATCCTATGATTCCATAGTGTTGTATCCACTCATGTAGAATCTAAAGAGATAAAAGATTCAATATTACCAGTAGATAAATACATTGTACCTACCTTCTCTCCTTTTTCTATCACTAGTGATCCTTTGGTGACCTTCTATGCCTTATCTGTAAATATAGATATAAAGCCTTCACTTGCTAACTCCCTTGTTGAAATCATATTTTTCCTTAGATCTAGTACATGTCTTACCTCTTTCAATAACTATTGGTTTCCATTCTTTTTTTTTATTTGTACCTTACCCATTCCAACAATTTTGCATGGTGCATCATCACCCAAATGAACCTGTCCAAAATCACCTTGAACATAATCTATAAAATGTTTCCTATGGGGTGTGGCACGAAATGAATCCCATAAATCTACTACCCAAGACTTGGAAATATTATCTACAGAAAGAATCAAAGAATCTTGTAACACATCACTTGTTACATTTTCTTCTTGATTTTTCTCTTCTTGTCCATCTCTTTGTTTCTTTGGAGCTTTGCGGTATTTCTTTAGATGTCCTTTCTTCCCACAATTCCATCATTCTATCTTTCCCAGTTTGGATTTGGATCCGCCCTACCTATAATTCCCACGGTTCCCTAAGCCATTTCATCTATCCTTTTTTCTTCCCCTATTCTCCATGTTTAACACATCACCTGATGTATCACCTATGCTTTTCTATCGCATTTCCTCGCTAAGGATAACACCAAAAACATCATCAATTTTTAGAGTGTTTGAACCAGAGACAGAGTTACTTACAGCCATGACTAAGCCATTCCATCTTTCTGAAAATGAGCACAAGATTAGAAGAGCCCTGACCTCATCATTAAAGTCCACTTTTACATAAATTAGTTTATTAGTAAATGCATTAAATTCATTTAAATGATTTGCAACATACTCACCTTCTAACATCTTCATATTAAATAATCTCTTCATTACAAATACCTTATTGGACGCTAATGGTTTTTCATACAGTTTAGCCAATGCGTCCATCTGCTCTTTCATTGTCTTTTCTTTTGAAATATTGAAGCTACCGACATTTCCAGGCTCAGCCGTATCATTCCTAGTGCCTTTCTGTTGAGAACCTCCCATTCTTCGTCCTTCATGGTCATTGGCATCTTTGCTATTCCACCCATTGGTAGGAATAGATCCTTCTGATATAAATAATCTTCCATCTGCATCTTCCATAACTGGTAGTTTTGGCCATTAAATGTCTCGACCCTAATCTTTTCATCTTCCGCCATTGCTCCCACTCGAACCAGGAACCCTATTTTCCAACAAGATACCTTTCGCTCTGATACTAGTTGTTAGAAAAAAAATATCGCGAAGCAATAAAATAAAACAAATGTAGAAATAAAACACAAAAGATACATAATACAATAGAGATACAGATATACCTGGTTCACCCAGTGTGGGCTACATCCACCAGAGAAATTGTCAGGTCCTTCCTTATTATTATCTAGAAAAATGAAGGGATACAACCTACAACACACCCGCTACAACTTCCTCTTCTTTCTCTCACAATCTCCTCTCTCAGAATACAATATTCATGATAATACACAACCACAATACAATTCCCTCATAAAAGAGGGGTTCCTTCTAGGGAAAAAAACCCTAAAATAACTTCCATCGTTAGATCTACGATCTTATAATGACTAGTAGATATTGACTATGAAATTACAATATTTTATAAGGAAATATTTCCCAAAATTTCGCTTCGGGGGCACTGCCCCTGAATCCCCCTCCAAGGGGGGACTACAAAAATTGTCGTCCCCCCCCTGGAACCCCCTGGTAACAGTTGTGGGGGGAAATCCCCCCCACACCCGCTCGTTATGGAATGGGGTCCAAGCACAGTTGAAACAAACATATGAATCAGGAATATAATCAAGCTCCACAACCAACATCATCTAGAGAAGCATTTATTCCTATGATTTAGACAACCAAGAAGCATTATGAGATTAGCAAGAGCACAACCATGAGATTTCATCTCAATTTTTTTCCTTGGGTTTGTTGGATTGGCATATAGCTATGACACTCTTCCATATTCTATGGTACATGGGATGTTAAGGGTTTTTTGAAGGATCTAAGATTAATGGTCCCATGAGAGAAGTTGGTACGAGCATTAGATATGACGTTGATATCCACACCATGGAGGTAGTGGGATACTCATAGATATAGTATTGATAGTTGGGAATAAGTCCAACTAGCATTGTGGCATCAATTTACCCCACCACTTAACTATTAGGTTATTGACAATCCAAGGGTGGATGGAGATATAGTTACCTTTCTAGAATTCTATAAGGAAAAGATAGATTCAGTCTTGCGTGTAGATGGGCATGTTTAAAGATGGAACAAGGAGAGATTTCCAAAAAAGTGTCCATAAGTTTATTTACACATTGGGGCCCTTCCCTAAGTCCTAGTACTTTCACGAGGAGATCTTCCTATAGAAACTCAAGTGGAAGACTCTTAGAAAAGGGTAATACTCAATTTTCTCATATCTATGTAAGGAAATTAGTATCACTTTGGATCTAAATTCCAATAAGTGTTTCCTATTTGATACTAGGGTGAACAAACTGCAAGAATACACATTTAAGGCACATGAATATAAATAGAAGTAGAAATCAATAATCCACAATTGGTAGATGAAAATTTGGATTTTAAGTGCAATGCTAATGTAACAGAAGAGTGAAAAGAAGAGGGTGATCTAGAGAAGTTGTGGCACCATTCGTTCCAACAATCAAGAGGAGAAACATGAGTGAAAGAGATAATAAAGGATACTACAGGGAAAATATACTAGGAACTTTTAAAGATAAAGTAGTTGGACATTAGTATAGAAGACCAACCTTACTTGGCATCCATTAGATACTATTGGGGAAATGAAACATTATACGAGGTTGTGGATTTTCTCAAGGAGTACACAACTCTATTCCTACAAAGATTCACTGAAATGAAAAGGATCAAAGGGAAACTTGGAGAGATATTAATAGAACTCATGCCAGGTGTCAATCCCATCATTAAAACACCCTACAAGTTGAACTCAATAATAAAAGAAAGGGTAAAAGAAGAGATCAACAAGTTTCTTATGGCTGGGATAATATTCTCGGTGGAGGAGTTGGCTTGGATTATTTTGATAGTAAGCTAGGACAAGAAGATAGGAGGGGGAATAACATTCTATGTGTATTTTGGGGGCCTAAATGCACCATGTGTTCATGACCCCTCTTTGACCCCCTTTAGTGAAGAGGTGCTAGAGCAGGTAGTGGGGAAGGAATCCTATTCATTCATGGATGGATTCTCAAGATACCATCAGGTGTCAATAGCTAAAGAGGATGAACATAATTTTTTTTTTGCAACAAAGTGGGGCTCCTATGCTTACAATGCCATACCTTTTGGTCTAAAGAAATCCCAAGTAGTGTTTTATAGAATAGCGATAGAAAAATTCATAGAATACATCCACAAGTTCCTAGAAGTTTACTTAGATGACTATACTATATACAATATATTTAAGGATCAAGTCACGATGTTTTGGATGATGTTTGAAATGTGTTGCTAGTTACATATATCCATGAACATGAAGAAATGCATATTCTACACATCGTGTAGTAGGATACTAGGCCATGTCATTTTCAAGTATGGGGTGTTTGTGCATCTGACTAAAATATAAACTATCTTCATTGTAGAGACTCCAACCAATGTCAATACCTTGGAATAAACTCTCAAAATCATTTCGTACTACCAAAGATTTATCAAAGGGTATGCCACTATCACAACACCTATGGAGTGACTATTGAAGAATACTGAAAAATGTGTTTGGACTATGGAATGCATAGTCTATCTAAAAACTATGAAAGAAAATATCGGAAGCATACCAATCCTAGTTTTTCTAGATTGGGCCATCAAATTTCATGCGCATGTTAATGACTCACCCTTTGCTTTGGGAGAAATATCAACATAGCCTAGATAGGGAAAATCATATCATCCAATATACTTTGTTGTCATGAAGCTATCCAAGGTTGAATGTAACTACACCACCATAGAAATAGAAGGTTTGGAAATGGTGTACTCATTGCATAAATTTAGGCACTTCCTACTCAAAGGGAACCATTAAATCCTTCATAAAGAATTATGCACTTAAGTACTTGGTAAACAAGTTCCTTTTGGAGGGTTGCATTTGTGGGTGGCCACTACTATTTAAAGATGGTAAGTAGAGTGATAACTAGGGAAACATGTGATATGTAGGCTCCACTACTCAACCCATGACAAACAATGGATAAGAATGGGTTAAATTTCACAACTTGGTAGGTTCAATCTGTTGGATTACTGAGAGGGGGGATGAACTAGTAATAACGTAATTATAATCCTTTTCTCCAAATAATCCAAGTGTTATATCAATGTAGAATTATTATCCAATAATGAGAAATAATAAATGAACAATCACACACATACACAATACACCAATGTTTTACGTGGAAACCCAAATCAGGAGAAAACCATGAAAATATTTTTCTTGTATGTCTTGAAGAATTACATTCATTGGAAGCACCAACTTTTTTTGTTTTCTAGCTGCAACTGGAAGGAGGCTCCAACCCCCTAGTTTCTCAGGCTACAACCTCAGGGAAGCTCCAACTCCCAAATTCTCTGGCTACAATTAGAAGAAGGCTACAACCTAATAAGTTATCCAACTACAACCACCTATCCTTGCCCCGTCCTGCCACCCTGAAGTAGAAGTAGAATGATGGAACCATTGTCAACCTGTCACTGTGAGATATACTGCTGTACAACTGTATCAACTTGTACCACTGACCTGTATCCAATCTTTACAACTGCCCTATAATCAATCTGTACCTGAATTGAACATGTATCTACAAAAATACAATGGATATGTGACTTGTAGTGATGCATCTCGCGTATGTACGTGCCCTATCTGTTATGCATCCCACGTATGTACACACCCTATCTATTATGCAGCTTGCGTATTCCTTCTAAAACTAGGGTTTCCTTTCACTTGAAAACTTCTGACCCTCTGTAACTTCTTTCACATAGAACTATAACCTGTCACTATATCCAGACTGTAACTGTACCCTATGCATGCATCCTCATACATAACCTCCACTAAAGGCAAGTATGTCTCTCTCTATTCATGTGCCATATAGTTATGTGTAATCATGAACAAGTATAATATCCCTCACATGATGTTAGTCATCAACCCCTTTCTAATATTCAACTTCTCAATACATCAATAAATATAAGATCTCAACCATGTACCATAAAAACTCTTAGCCATATGCCAAGAAATACAAGATGTGCCTCAACAAGAAGTATCAATGATAAATATACCAGCACTGTATTTTTGTAGATTTGACTTATACAGAAGATCCCATGTAGCCACTAGTCTCTCTAGGGAGAATCCTCAAATCTCCATTTCCATTCCTCATGCATACATCAAAATCTAACTATTCATAGAAATAAGACATACCTTTTGAACCAATGGATGAATCTGATGTATCTGAGCACTCTAGACCCTCCCGGGATCTTGATCTCAGAATCTAGAACCTCTGCACCTTCATCTTCTCAAGTTTCATGGCTTTATCAACATGTACTCACTCTATACACAACCAACTCGCGTACGTACTCACCATATACACAGACATCCCACGTACGTGTACGCACCCTATACATATCCATCCCGCGTATGTACGCACCCTATACACAACCAACACGCGTACGTGTACTCACCCTATACACAGATAGCTCGCGTACGCCTTAGAAAATAGGGTTTTTTGTGAATCCAAGAATTTCACCATCAACCCTTCGTGCTACCTTAGACGTTCGCCACTTCAGATGTATCCACAAGTATTTACAAGAAGCTTTACACAAGAAAATAGATATACAATATGTACAAGTGTGTTTTTATGAGTGAGCTTTGTCTCTTATTTATATATTCGTGTAGCCTTACACTTTCCTTATTTTAGGGCTTCTTCATTTAAAAAATTTCTTTTTGCAAAGCACTTTGACTCTTGGGGGCTTTTATAAGACTCATGAGGGTTCTCCAACTTCATATGGTCATAACTCTCTAACCGTGAGGAGTTATGTGACATTCCACATACCACCGGAAATGACATGACAAGCACTATCCATCTAGGATAGTTTCACTCACAAATTCACCGTCCTTCATCTCATTTTTCCTCAAATAAGCATGGGTTCTCTCACTCCGCAAAGTGTATTTCCATGAGGGATTTCACCATAAGGGGACCACTTTGGAGTTCATCCATTTTTACTTCTTATCAACCATGAAAATACAATAATGAGTCATCTTTACATCAAACAATCTTGGGTYCATTACCCAAACCTTGTGCCACGAGGATTTCTTCAAGGGTTGACATCAATGACAACCAAGTTTAATCAACAATCTCCCCCTTTGGCATTGATGGCAACACTCTGATGCAATAATGAAAACATATCACTCATGCTCCCCCTAGAACCATGCCTCTGTCCTCTATATCTGATAAATATTCTCCCCCTAGAACCATGTCGTTGTCCTTTGTCTATGTCCTCTACATCTGATAAATCTACTCCCCCTTGGAACCATGCCTTTGTGCTCTGTCTCTGTCCTCAACATCTAATAAATCTCTCCCCCTTTGTCATCAATGGAAAAGGTATCTTTCCATCCAGGGTTGCTTCCTCTGACTGAACTTTCCTCTTATGGTTCTTCCTCGTGTAAATCTAAGACATATAAGATAAGCATTCAAAAAGCATTCATTTTGGAGTAGAAATAACTCCAAGTCTCTGGCAAAGATATTCAAAGGATTCTTGTAGAAGTGGTTTTGTGAAGATGTATGCCACTTGTTCTTTTGTGCCCACATATTCAACTCTGATGTTCTTTTCTGCAACTTGCTCCCGTAGAAAGTGATACTTGATTGGAATGTGCTTCGTCTTGGAGTGCATCACCGGGTTCTTCAAGATATTGATGGTGCTTGTATTATCAAAATAGATTGGAATGGGCTCATCATACTCAACCTGTATATCTTTCAGAGTTTGTTTCATCCAAAGAACCTGTGTACAACATGATGCTGCTGCAATATACTTTGTCTCGACTGTAGATAAAGATATTGATGATTGTTTCTTGCTTAGCCATGATACCAAACACTCACCTAAGTAGAACGCTTCTCCATTGGTGATTCGTCGGTCATCAATACAACTTGCCCAATCTGCATCTGTGTAGGCAATAAGTGATAGATATTTTACTTTTGGATACCATAATCCAAACTCTTCTGTTCCTTTGAGATATCTGAAAATCCTCTTTACTGCTAGTACATGTGATTCCATTAGTGCCGCTTGAAATCATGCCAACTGTCCAATTGCCTGCATTACATCTAGTTTGGATGCTGTCACATATAGTAGGTCACCAATCATTGACCTGTATTTCCTTTTATCTGTAGACTTTGAATCATCATCTTTGCTCAACTTACAACTGGTTTGCAATCTTCCATTCCGAACCTCTTTAGCATTTCTCTGATATACTTGGTTTGAGAAATAAAAATTCCTTGGTTGCTTTGATGTATATGAAGTCCCAGAAAGAAGGATAGTTCTCCAAGTAATGACATTTCAAATTCATTTTGCATATCTTTTGCAAATTTCTTTCTTAACCTGTCATCATCACTACCAAAAATAATATCATCAACATAAACTTCAATTAATAAAATATTACCTTGACTTAGCTTGATATAGAAGTTTTTGTCTGCACTTCCGTTTCTGAACCCTGCCTGCTACAGATACTTATCTAGTCTGGAGTACCATGCTCTAGGAGCCTGTTTTAGACCATACAAGGCCTTCTTTAATTTACACACATAATATGTGTTCTCTGACAATTGAAATCCTTTTGGTTGTTCAATGTAGACTTCTTCTTCAGGTTCCCCATTCAGAAAAGATGATTTTACGTCCATCTGATATACTTTAACATTTTTGGAGCATGCATAAGCTAAAAGAAAATGGATGTCTTCCATTCTGGCAATTGGGGAAAATGTCTCTTCAAAGTCGATTCCTTCAATCTGTGCATATCCTTTACATACCAATCTAGCTTTGTTCCTTGTAACCTGTCCATCTTCATTCAA
>JZKD02S0809375.1:84714-101555 GCA_000966675.3 Picea glauca | reverse complement strand
TCATAATACCATCAGTTTCACTTTCGTACACCCTTGAGTAAAGAACAGATGCAAAATTAACGCTAATTGAAATTTATCTAGAACATTTTTTTTTTAGAATCTTCCACCAACATTAAACTAGGATTAGAACTTTGGATTAGGCTGTGAGTACAACTCTCCAAAGTATTCAAAACAAACATTAGCATCTTGCGATAGGGAGAGAAAATCCAATTGTTGTATAGGCTTTCTGGGATCCCCCTCTCACACAGGGGTTACACACGAGGTCACATTCGGGAGAGTTACAAAGATTATCCCTCCATGGTTCAACCGTTTGTAGTGTTCACATCGTATATTGAGGGTTCTTCTTGAGGTTTAGTTGGTTTCATTTTGTCTCGGTGCTTTGCGAACTCTGAATTCGTTTAGGGTCCTTTGGAGTTCTACCAGTCCACTTGTCCTCAGTTCTCTTGAAGGATTTTAGACTTGTTGTCCTACTCATGTGTTCGAACTGGAATGTCGACTGTACCCACCTAGGGGCTGACTGCGAGTTGGTGTCCTTAGTATCCATAATCTTTAGGTACTTACACAAGGTGACGGTGAAGGGAAGTCTCACTGTACCTAACAGACATTGGTCAAACTCACTCGAACTCCTTGGAGGGTAAATCCACAATTAGTGTGTGGAATCTTGCACCAAGGCGTAACTCTGTTAAGCATGTTGCCATCATAACAGTTCCACCATATCCTAGCCCCTTCTTGACTTGATCACGTGATGTTGGATTTCATCACTAACTAGTATGGTCATCGAAAGAAGGTTTTGTTTGCTTGGTTTGATTCCTATATTTTTAGTGTATGTTGTTTCTTTTTGTTAGTCAGCCATAGATTTCTTTTTTCATTCATTACTTAGCTCAAGCAACATCGACCTTCGTCGTTCATGTAGGATGCAAGGGTTACCCCCGGAAGATCCCGAGGGTTATCTACCTTTGCTTCCCAACTCTTCAGAAGGCCCTCCTGAGGCTCATAACGAACTAGGCTCTAAGGTTGGAAGCACACACTCTCTAGAAGAGTTCTGAATTGTTTCTGATTCTTTGGAAGATTTTCAAATCAACCCAGCCTTGAGTATCAGGCGAGAACCGCATCTGCTGTAGGTGAACTCATTTGGAGAATTTGTTGTTATTGATGAAATTGAGGTATCCACCGGACCTCATGCAAGATCTGGAGTAGAGGATCCCTTTTTCCAAAGTGAATCATTTAGGACCCTGACTTATACTGTTGGAACCTCTAGATTTGGTTCTGTCCCTTTGACAATCCGTGATCTATACGACAACCTAGGAGCGAATCTCAATCAACCCATGGCATCACAAGTGCCTGAGACGTCTGTTAGTTATACGGTACCTTTAAATCACTTTACTGGTACGACCAGTAATGTCATCACCACTGCAGACCAATTGTTGATTGGTTCTCACTTGAACCCTAGTATCCAGATAGCCCATTATACCATGGTTCCGCATGTTGCCACAATCCCCACCAGAAATGTGACACCATCTCAGGATCCGATTGGAACACCACTTAGACCAAATCCGTCAGTCCCACTTGGGTACATATCTTTGAATCCTTCTATTACCAACACTACCCAAGTTAAACTTGGAGGTTCTATCCCTACACCTTTGTTTGGAGGAACCAGTCTTGGTGGATCTAATCTAGCTGGAGCCTCCGATCATTCATTTTCTGCTTTCCAGATTCCTTTGGGAACTCAACCTCATGCTGGGGGGAAACCTCCATTTGGGAGTCAAACTCAAATGGGGACACAATCTCAGCTTGGGGGGAAATATCAGACTGGAATCCCTAACCTTTCATATGGGAATAATGTGACACCAAATCCTTGGCACATTCCTTTTTCAGGAAATCCACTATTCCATGGGGGGAAACATCCTCAAGGAAAAAAACAACCTTATCCTCCTTATGGACAAAATTTCTATCTACCTTATGGGAAAACCCAACAACTGACTTATAATCCTCATAGCCCATCAGGTTATCCTCCATATCCACATGTTTCTCAACCATCCTCAAAT
The DNA here is from genome assembly GCA_000966675.3 of Picea glauca. NCBI lineage: Eukaryota > Viridiplantae > Streptophyta > Pinopsida > Pinales > Pinaceae > Picea > Picea glauca. The sequence goes on along the minus strand of JZKD02S0809375.1, from coordinate 99,510 downwards.
CCTGTTTATTTTGGTCAACCACAATCGAATGTAGGAGGACCTATTAGATATAACTATCCACCTAACCCAGTTTATGGTCCTACTAGTGTTCCCATGCCACACCAATATCATCCTCATGTTAACCGACAACTACCATTTCTCGCGACTCTAGATCTTCCAGACTTGTCTCGGTTAACCAATGATCTTATATTGAATTATCCTTTTTGGCCAGTCAACCCTTCTAAATGACCTTCTGATATTCCAAAATTTGACGGTAAACCTGGAGAAGACCCAAACAACCATGTGATGACTTTCCATTTGTGGTTTTCATGAAACTCCTTAATGGACGATTCTATATGTTTGCATCTTTTCCAGCGAACACTTACGGGCTCTGTAGCCAAGTGGTATATTGAACTGCCATGTGTTTCTTTCTAGGACTTCAACTCCCTTGCCATGTCCTTTCTCACACACTTTCAACTACCCATTAGATACGATATGGGTACCGAACTCTTGACCTCCCTTCGTCAAAAAAAATCCATGCATATCTCTGATCATATTCATGAGTGGAGACGACAACGAAGGTTGATCAAAGTAGTCATTCCTGACCAATTATTGGTGGAATGGTTTACTAAATCACTGTTACCCCCGATTTCTCGTGATGTTTCCATGGGTGGTGTAGTCACCGAGGAAGAGGCCATTTCTTGGGCTTAGTACTTAGATTTGGTTTATTCACAGTCTGGTACTTTATATGAGTTGATTCCAAATGCTACCTATGCCACTAACAATCCATCCAAACTTTCATCCTCATCGCATGCAGATGGCGTTATTGGTTCCGTCAAAACTCAATATGCATCCCAGTCGACTAGAGCTACACCTCGATCTACTTCTACATCTACTCCTAGTTCGACCGCACCGTCCTCTACCTCCTCTCATACCCAAATTTCTGAGGTGAATGCAGTTCAATATGCCCCTTCACAACAATCATGAGGTAAGAAAAAGACAAAGAACAAAAACAAAAAGAATAATAACAATGAACAACCTAAAGCTCAAAGCCTACCACTTGCTAACGAAAAACAACCACAACAGAAACCAAAGTTCCTGTGTCTTATTTGTGGTGAGGATCACTACACTCGAGACTGTCCACATTGCGATGAAGTGGCCAAACTTTTCAAGGGGAATTCCCAACCCACCGTGCTTACTCAGCCTTTTCCTCAGCAAAAATCTATGGTTTCTCAAACCCCCTCTCCAAGGGGCAGTTCTAGCTGCCCTTCTCATGATGAAGCCTCGACAAGTGCCCATATATATCTATTTAACGGGATTGATTTAACAACCCAATCTACGACATAAGACACACCAATTAAACCTGACAAAGGAAATATTACTAACGGTACTTTACCAGATCCATCACCATCCTCCGTTAGCCCTCCATCTGTCAGTCCTCTATTTGGATCACTTCAGATTGAGAAACCTACGTTCGACTCTATATTACTCCCTCCTATGAGAACTATTCGTAAATATACCTTTAATCCTAGTGCGCGTGCTGCCTAGAACTACAACATTGTTGAAGATTTGGCTCAAGCACCATGTGTTATGTTTTCGTTAGAAGTTCTACATCACTTCCCTAATCAACGTAGAACTCTCTTGGCTGCTCTTGGTGCTTTTCATCCCGAGTTTTCCAACAATATCATGTTTAACCTGGATAATTTTACATCTTGACTCTCTCACCAACTTGCTTTCCATGTTGATGTTGTTGTTCACAACCAACAAATCCATCGAACTATTTTGGATGAGGGAGCTTCTACCTGTGTCATGTCTTTAGCCTGTTGGAAAATCTTGAAATCACCCATGCCACTTAACAAATCCCCAACGATGTTGCGCATATTCGATGGACGAGGTTTTCATCCTCATGGAATATTACAGTCCTTAGCCATTCATTTAGTTGGAAAAACTGTTACTGTTGATGTCGAGGTAGTCGATGCTCCTCTCGATTACATCTGTTACTTGGAAGAAGTTGGTTTTATGATATGACTTCCGTTGCTTCGTCAATATTTCGATGCTTACAATTTCCTTATCAGGGGAAAATTGTCACTGTCGATCAGTTAGATTTCCATACACCCGACGCTCGCGCTCCTGCTACCAACAATATTCCACTTTTGGGAGATCACAAGATCACATATGAAAGCATTGGTGTTGGCTTGTTGAAAGACTCTAGCCTTATGGGTACCTTCCCTACACCACTTCCACCCACCACACATCATGTTGCCACAATCAATATGATTTCGACTATGGTTTACCAATCCTTGGAATCATCTAACCCTTGAATTGTACCTAGTCCCTTGGAATTGGGTGCACTAGGTGACACCATGCCACTTAGTCCAGTTGAAACCTCATACGTTGCTATCCAATCTTCCTCTCCCTCCTCGGATGACCAACATATCTTGGGACCCAACAGTTACTCGATGCCATCGTGGTTAAATTCCTTGACGTCTGTGTTTGACTACATTTTCCAATTTTTTCCTTTCGATGAATATATTATGGAAATTCTTAGCATCGACGATGTACCTTGGGATGATAGCCATCATCGATCCTCTTTTCTTCCACCTCTTGAATAAATTCAAGAAGACATACACTTTGTCTTCCCTCCTGATGTTCTCGATTTTCCACAATCTCCCATCCTCACACAAGATACTCTTTCTAAGGGGAATTTGGGAAACATTTCATCTACGATCATTATCGACATTTCAATAAAGGAAGGTGTCATGGAAAAAATCAACCTCGGTGCTAATTTTTCACCCGAGGAAGTGGTCTCTTATACCGCTTTATTTAAAGAATTTCACGACGTCTTTTCTTGGAGCTACGAAGAGATGGAAAGGATCGATCCATCGATCATTGTGCATGAGATTAAAACCTACCCAGGTGTCAAACCTTTTCGATAGAAACTCCACTCGGTCCATCCCAAAAATACTGCGGCCATTAAGGTAGAAGTTGAAAACTTATTGAAATTTGGCTTCATTTATCCTGGGTTTCAAACATTGTTTTAGTCACTAAGAAGCAAGGGACCATTTGTGTTTGCGTTGATTATAGGGATCTAAATAAGGCTTGTCTGAAAGACAACTATCCTATGCCCGTCATCGACCAGATTATTGATAATTGCGTTGGTAGCGTAATTTTCTCTTTTATGGATGGTTTCTCAGGGTACAACCAGATTGACATTTTACCTGCTGATCAGCATAAGACAACCTTCATCTGCTCGTGGGGAAATTTCACCTATTAGAAAGTACCTTTTGGCCTTAAAAATGATGGTGCTACATTCCAGCGAGCCATGTCATATTCTTTCCACGATATCAAACATATTGCGGAACCTTACCTCGACAACTTACCTGCCCACTCTTCCAGTTGATTGGACCATTTTGGTCATCTACGGGCGATTTTTCTTTGATGTCGGTTCTATCGTATTCGTTTGAACCCACATAAATATTTTTTTGCTTTCAAATCAGACCGACTCCTCGGCTTTGTTGTCTCCAAGGATGGGATTCGGGTGGATCCCTTAAATATTAGAGCTATCCTAGCTTTACCTCCACCTAATAATCTGACACAACTCCAAAGTTTGTAGGGGAAGGAAAAATTTCTTCGCTGTTTCATTTGTAACTATGCTGAGATTACCAAAGGATTTATGCGATTGTTGCAGAAAGACACCCCTTTCATCTAGGATGACACTGCTCAATGATTTTTTGCTGCTCTTAAGCATGCATTGACCAACACACCTCTGTTGCATCCTCCGAACTATACACAAGATTACGTCCTTTACTTAGTAGCATCTACTTCCACTATTTCTATGGTGTTAGTTCAAGAAGACCCTATCGATGAGGAACACGTGATATATTATTTGAGTAAAAGTCTATCTGGTCCTAAGCTCTGATATTCACATGATGAAAAGTTGGCTCTGGCAACCATCATCGCTGTCCAAAGATTCTGTCACTAAATTTTTCTATGCACCACCATAGTTATCGTGGACTCAAACCCCATGTATCACATTCTGACATGTCAAGTTCTCGGGGGAAAATATTCTAAATGGATCATCATCCTTCAAGAGTCAGATCTTGAGTTTGTTAAGTCCAAAGCTAAAAAATCTTTGGTGTTTGTGGAACTTATCTGCGACTTTCCGCATGATATTGATGAAGATATTGAGCCCATAGATTCTCTCCTCAATGAGACTCTGTTCCTCATCATCACATCCGACCCTTGGTATGGAGATATCCTTCTTTATCTCTAGACCCAACATTTTCAGCCCGATATCTCTCGTGAAGAGCACCGTCGTATCCGCCATCATTATCATCACTACCTTATCATTGGTGATACTTTGTATCGCTGTGGTATTGATACTATCCTACGACAATGTTTGACTCATGAAGAGGCTGAATGCGTCCTCAATGACTGTCACCTTGGAGCCTGTGGCAGTTACCTTTCTAGGATGGCTACAACCCAGAAATTTTTATGTGTCGGTTGCTTTTGGCCCTCAATCTTCAAAGATTGTATCGAGGCCGTCAAAAAGTGCCCACCCTGCCAAGTTTTTCAAAACAAGTCACGCACCCACCTTGCTCTGCTGCATCCCGTTATTTCCATTGGCCCCTTTTCCAAATGGGGCATTGATTTCATGCAGTGTAAGCCTACCTCAGTCGGGGGGCATGATTATATAATCGTCGCCATCGATTACTTTACAAAATGGGTTGAGGCTATGCCTACCTTTATGAATGATGGTCGTACTGCAACTCTTTTATTTTTTAACCACATCATCACTCGTTTTGGTGTTCCACACGCCATTGTCACTGATCATGGTTCACACTTTCAGAACTAGATGATGAGTGAGTTTCATGCCAAGTTGGGTTTTCGCCATGAGAACTCATCCCTGTACTATCCTCAAGCTAATGGACATGTTGAATCTATCAACGAGGTCCTTAAAACCATGATCCAACAGATGGTAGGGGAAAACAAGAGATCTTGACACTTACAACTTTTCTCTGCTCTCTGGACTTATTGGACCTCAGTAAAAATTGCTACTGGATTCACTCCCTTCTAGATAGTATATGTCATAGAAGCTATTTTACCAATCGAGTGCGAAATTCCCTCGCTGAAACTCAAAGTAGAACTCCTGCCCCACACTTCTGCTGAAGAAGAACGTTTCTTACACTTGACTAGGTTGGATGAAACATGTCGTGATGCTGCTCTCATTAACGAGACATATCAAAAGCAAATCAAGAATCAATAGGAAAAATCTGTCCATCCTCGCACTTTTGCAGAAGGAGACTTATTCCTCGTTTATGACCAGGCTCATGATAAGTTAGGGATAGGGAAGTTAGAACCTCTATGGCATGGGCCTTACATCATGAAACATGTTCTACATAGAGGTGCCTATGAGCTAGTTGACTACGACAGAATTTCCCTGGGTGAGCCTCAGAACGGGCTTTACCTTAAGAAGTACTATGCATAGAACATCTAGCATACATGCTTTGTACACTATTGTGTTTTTAGTTTGGTGTGTCTTTTTATTTTGCATGCTCGAGTTTTTTCCTTAGCCACTTATACCGTGTCTTGTGTTTCATGCGCAGATGACATCTTCCTTTCCTATTTTTGTTGGGTTTGTAGATGGCGTTAGTCAACATACCCATAACGTTTCTTTTGTAGCTTGGATCATTTACCACTCTGACGAGTTGGTGAGTTTAGGAGGTATTTTCTTAGGATCGACAACTAACAACATGGAAAAATATCATGCTGTCATCGAACTTTTAACCGAAGCCTCCTCCCTAGGCTTTTCTCGAATGATCGTCAACCTAGAATCCCAACTCGTGGTCTGTCAACTTAATCAAATCTACGCTATTTGAAATCCTATCCTACTACATCTCCACTTACGAGTTCGTTGTCTTGAACAAATATTTGATTTTATCGAATATAGACACATACCAAGAGAGCTCAATACTATTTTGGATTCGTTAGCCAATTACATCATGGATAGGTATCTCACACATAGATAAGTTTTCATAAAGGAAATAAATCACATCACATATCATCATGTAAATTAAAACACATCACATAAAATAAATCCTTATTTGCAAATCATTTGGCACTGTAAAAACTCGGAAATGTATATATATACGACGTGACTAAAAATGTTTGATTACATCAAAAAAGGTACATAGAAGGGAAAAATGTTGGGTCCTTGTGCCCATAACATCGTCATAAAGACTGTACAAAAAAAATCATCAGTGAGGTCCTAGTCCTCCCACATCACATTGTGCTCCAAGTAGCACATCACCACATAGGCTACTCATCTCAGTAAAAATTTAATACTCTCAGGGACTCCCACGATGTGTCTCTGCAAGTGCAAGGGTACGTTCTCCCTCTCAAGAGGAGGGATACCTGTCATAAGTCCATAGAGGTTTGTCTCCACCTCTTGGAGACCCCCTGCCGCTATTACTACCTGAGAATCCCCGCGGCACCCCAATACCGGTATCTCTTCTGGATGTTTTGCTCCCTTGTCTGCATGATGAAACAATACATCCATTAGAAACTCTTATATGTACCCCCCAAAAAATAAAAATAAAATAAGTTTAAAAAAAAAAACAAAAAAACACACACACTCGACAAGATCATTTTTGGTTTCTTACCTGACGCATCCCAGTCCACCCCATCTGGAAGGACCAGGTTTATGTTTCCTTGGAAATCCACTCAGACGTATGGAAAGTCTTCTATCACGATCAATTGGCATCCCAGGCAAGTGAAGAAATCACCGATGAATTTGAACTCTGAATATGAGCCTAGTCTTAGAGACAGGCTAGTCCATCGCTCCATACGTGGTTCTCCCACTGGCCGTACTACTAATGCAATTTGAGGTTGCATATGAGGAATGCATTATAAAAAGAATGAAACCAAGAATGAACCATACCCAAACTGCTTCTGCTGCCCTGCTCTGCATCTCATAATCCGCTCCACATTTTGAAGGAACCCTGCACTCTAGTTAAACAATGTTGGCTCTAGACACTGTAAACCATAGGCCACCTGTGATATTGAAACTAGGTGCACACTGGTACTTCCCTCTATACTCGTAATGGCAAACAGAATGGACCGAAGAGGTAGGTCCCTGATATCTTTGATTGTGATTCTATCTCCCACTAGTCTCGCTCCTGGGACACAATGGTTTGCCAGGTACTCATCCACAGGCGTAGAAAGTGCCCTCTGTCTGGATAAAACTACAGGAGCCCCTCTTTTCGAGAGGCCGGTCAGGAAGTATACATCTTCCAACTCGATTGTGAGAATCTACGTTCCAATTTGGAACCCTTGTTCCACGACGTTCCATATCCTGATCATATGCTCAAGAAGGAGAATCTCTTTCTTCATTTTTTTCATTTTGAAGAACTTGAGGAGACCGCAATTCCTCAATGTAGCCCATGCTCGGGGACTTTGAAAGGAGACCACATCATTGAGCTCATGCTCTCTTTCTTTCCACTCGATCATGATTATTTCTGAAGTTACCTACAATCATGAACAACCAAAATTCATTAATCATGTTTTTTCAACAATTTTTGGGTACTTAAAAAACTTTCAAAAATTGTTTTCTTTGTCTATGAGGCCAATGCCCTTTTCATATGCACATAAGTGCACCAACATAGCCCTACAACAGCCATCAAGGTGCTTTAAAAATCATAACGCACACCATTCATGATTTGAGAAAGCGTTGGCAGTTTTGGGCATTTTTTTCTTGTGTTTTTGGGGAACACCCTCTCCACCACTACACCAGTGCATTGGCACGCATTTCAATAGCTTGTAGGGGTGCTTTAGAAAATGAGAAACACTTCCCCACTAAATCTATAAGAGCATCGTTCCCTTTTGAGCACTTGAGACAACCCAGGGCATCAATTTTTGCACCCAACCATTGCCTAAAAATGAATTTTGAACCATACAAATGAAAGAAAGGACGAAAAACACTAACCTGGTCCAAATGGAGAGGAAAATGGTTGATCGTAGCTCTGACACTGAACAATGCAAGAATCACCTCCAAAGCAAAAATTCTCCACTGCTACAAATCTTTGCACAAATTAAATGGTAAATGATATTGTTACCCCATTTTACTATTATACATTTCATTTTTGCATAAGATATAGTCATTTTTGGGTTTTTGAAAATATTTTGGAGGCCTTATTAATCCCCTGGAATGTAGTTTTGACATTATTGGCAGGGTTCAGAGCACTTTTGTTCATTTTTTCATCTTGTCACATTCACAAGCATAGTCTTAGTTCGTTCTCAAGCTCAAACATATAAGAACGCGTCGGGTAAATTTTTATCTCTTTTTCGGACCCACATGGATACACGAAAAAGGAACCCCTTGGAGTCGTCTTTAATCTCTTTTCAGAATCTCTAAACATGAAAAGATTGCCAAGTGATCTTGCTTCCTTTCCCACTCATTAAAAGGTTTGAAAGGGCATCTTTCGAGTGATAATTTATCTCTTTTTAGGCCTTGCGAGACTAACATTACGAAAAATGAAAACACTGGAGTCATCTTTAAGTCATTTTCAGACTCTCTAAATATGAAAAATCACTGAGTTTACCTTCTCTGGACTCGTTAAACAATCATACATTGAAGGGCCCATACCGGACCTAACCCTTACTTCTTCCAGTTCATTAAAAAAAGGAAGAGGGACTTACCGAAGGTGAGTTATATCGAGCATGTGTTACCCTCCTCGAGCCCATTAAAATAAAAATAGGTACTCATATATATGGACGGGGGAAAAAATTGAAGGAAGCAAGCTAAGCAGTTTTTGATAACATTACCAGTAATTCTCACAGTCGCCTTTGAACACAAAATTTTATCTTTGCATGCATTTCAATCTACTGAACCTTTGCACTAAACCAATCCTTTGAGTTTCCTTAATCCTTTGGGTCACCCAACAAAAGTCACAGTATCCACTGCATTATCAAGTTTTGGTCCTTCTCGAGTTTCTGTTGTCATGCCTCAGTGTTCAAGGGAAGTACTGCCTCGAGAGTCAACCATCACAAATTCCCGTTCCAATATCCATGTTAGTCCATGTTATTTTGATCTACCAATTACATCTCTGTGTTAATTTCATGTCGTTGATGGGGGATACACCAAGGCCCTCCCTCGACAAGTCTATTCCTGTCGACTTCAACACATTATCCAGGAGCTAGACTTAGAAACCAGTTAGTACCTTGGGACCTGCATGCCTTAATGGCAGGCCTCCTCGCGTCTGACAGTAGGTTTACATCATTGACCTCTGATCGGATGATTCCACAGATGTTCGAATTCAGCTCATCCATTCACATTCGTTGGAATGTACTAAGAGTACCTTGGGAATAATTGACATCAATGGTGATTTCCCTCGCGCTTTTTAACGGTTTACCTCATTGACCAGTAATCAAGTGGTTTCTGCCATATTTGACATCAAGACATCTATTCACATGGTTAGATTTGTACTACAACAGGACTGGTAAGAAGACCCTAGGTTGAGTCATCACTCTTATCTGTACTTTTCCCAGGTTGCGAGGGAGTTTCTTTTGAACATTGACACATATATTGTTACATAGATCCACTTTGTATTGGTCGTGGATATGTCTTGTCGTCTCATAGATTCAATGTGTATTCTTCATGGTATGATTAGTTCAGGTCATAGGCGTATATATCCACATTCTATCTTCAGTGGCTATACCTTTTTTTAAATATAATTGTGGATTCGTAGTGTATTTTATGGCGGCCATACCTTGAAAGTCTTTATCACTCAAGCATAGGTATGTCTGCCTTGGGTTTGAAAAATGTCATAATAATTGTTTGATGTTTGTGTGCAGCTTCTATCGGGTTCTCTAAGTCTGTACCCTTGCTTGAAAAATCCTACAAAGTACTTTAGTCATCAGTTCTCATATTCTAACTTCGCACTTTGGGGGGAAATCTGTTAGACATCAAAATTACTCATTAGGATGATGGCCTAGTGTCGTCATTACCAATGTCACAAGTGTCGCATTTCACCTACAAGTGTCACAAATATCATACTGTTGTCTTTTCCATGTTTTGTCTCGAAATACATTAACAAGAAAACTTACAAGACACCTCAAAAGACTGGTTTTGAAGAGGAGAAGTCATTTGACAAAGAGTGAAAGTCTTTTTCCACTGAGAAAACCACTAAAAAATCAATTTTGGAAGGCAACACTCCCCTATACACTGTCAGGGAGTTCCAACACTATGTGACCTCTTTTGGGAGAGTGTTCCAATGCTCTGTGCCCCATTCGAAGGGAGCGTTGGCCTTTTTTGAGAGAATCTTTGGATTGTTGAGAGAAATCAGAGAAGAATCCCTTTATATATGGAGTTGGTTGGATTCATATCTGAGGTCAATGCTCGATATTAGGGAAGATCCAAAACTAAAGGAGAATAATCCTCAACTTATCCCAATAATCTCTCAAGTGGTTAGGCCTCTCCAAGCCTATATAAGGAGGCCTCTTCATGGTAAAAGGGGAGACATTGTGAAGCATCAAACTTATGATATCATAAGGGAGATATCATTGAAGCATCAACATTCTGTGTGGATTATTTGAGAAAGGGTATGGAAAAAGAGAGATTGGTGAAGTTACTGCACCTACTTCCATGGATGTAAGCATCTCACTTTGTTTTCATTAATATAAATCTATGCTTGGCCTGTTTCCTTTAAATTTTGTGTACATTTCATGAACTTGTTTCTTTCATAGATCCATTATGAAGCTAATCATGGTAGAGTAGGAAGTATTTCTTGTTGTTGTTTCTCATTGTATTGCAGGACCTTCTGAAGAACTTGGAGATCAAGATCAGCCTAGATCGAGCAAGGACAAATGTCAGTAAAAATGTATTTACTCTTCTTCCTTCTTCTTCTTTGGATAGTTTATCTTCATGAAAAGGAAAGTCAGTGTCCACAATAGCACTTTTCTTTCTTGGTCATAGGGGTCTAGTATCCAAGAGAGAATCCACTTGTCCGCAAGGGGATTTCTCTATAACACCTTTTTATTCCATGATTGTTGCAATAGTCCATAAATTCCTTTGAAGTGAACTCTCCTCCATTATCAGATATCAAGCATTTGATTCTTGAATCCATCTCATTTTCAACCATTTCCTTGTAGATCTTGAAGTTTTCAAAAGCTTCTGACTTGTTCTTGAGAAAGAAAAATGCACTCATTCTTGTATAAGCATCAACTAATAACATAAATTATCTCTCATCTTTTAATCCCTTTGTTGTAGTTGGTCCAACTAGATCAATATGCACAATTTCCAGTGGTCTTGTTGTTGAATATTCCTTTGATTTGAACCCGGTCTTCGTTTGCTTTCCTTGTTGAAAATGCTTGCATAAAGTGTTGGTTGGTTTTGTGATCTAGGGAATTTATCTGACTTCTTCTCTTTTTATGACTTTGATAAGGTTATCAAAATGCAAGTGACCCATTCTTTTGTGCCATAGCCAACTTTCATCTTCCTTTCCTAGACAACATTTTTCATTTCCAATTTCACTTAACACATATATGTTGTTTGAAGTTCTTGTAGCTGTACCGACCAATTTCCCTGAACCTTCTTTTCTTATCTCACACTTTTTTGAATCGAAAGTAACTTTATGACATTGGTCACACATTTGGCTCACACTTAGAAGATTATGTTTCATATCTTCTACCAGTAGAACATTTTGTGCCTTTTTATTCTTGTTCCCAATTCGGACTGTGCCTTATCCAATGATTTTGGCTGAATTATCATTTCCGAAGGAGACTAATCCATTTCTTTCTTTTCGCAATGTAAGAAATTTGTCTCTCTCACCTGTCATGTGTTTTAAACACCCATTGTCAACATACCAACCATGTTTCTTCTGCTTAGCTTGTAGAGTGACTGTGCATTTTTCATTGCTATACTGATCTTACTTTCCTATCCATGTCATTTTCTGAGGTTCTTGTCTGTGACTGTTGTTATTCTATTGAGTTTCTTTAGGAGGGACTGTCATTCTTCAATATTTGGCCACGTGTCCAAAATTGTTACATTTGTAACATTCCACTTCGGTGCTCAAAGATTCAAACTTGTTGTAACTTCTTCTTTGTGTTTTACTAGGTCTTCTTGAATAAACCCTTTGTGTATGACTCTTAAAGTTTTTATTGTTCCTGTTGTTAGCTCTGCAATTCATAGCTTTATTTCCAAAATTATTACATGCATAACATAAACCAAAAAATATAGTTTGATACCTGGGAGTTGAAGATTTTTAAAAAGAAGGTGTTCTTATGAATCCTTCTTCTTCTTGAGGCCTATCTATCTGTTGTTGATTATGAAATATGAATCTTATCGGTGGAGGAGTGTCCTTGTAATATTCCTTGTATATCTTCCTATCCCCTTTGATTGTTTCAACATAGAGTTTTGGATTTGTTTCTTGATCTGTTTTTTGGAGCTTGATCCATGTTCTGTCTAATTGTATCCAAGTCCAGACTTGTTAAGATGAGATTTTTGACTGTTGATAATGTCATCCAGAACTTTTGAGCTATTCTGCATATTTTTACTTTGAATATCCTTTCTTAGTGCAACAATCTCTAATTCCAAGTTTCCAATGATCCTGTCTTTTTCTTCTAGCTTTTCTTTGAGTGCTTCATCAATTCTTTTATCTTCTTCTATTTGAACCTTCAATTTTGTGATCATTTGTTCTAGTTCATGAGTATCCTTTTTCTTGTCTAGTTCTTCTTGTAGTTTCTTGTTTTTCTTCTTTTCTCTTCTGATAACTTCTATGGCACACTTTAATTCTTCTCGATAGTCAACTTCTTCTTCTTCAATTTCTTCTTCGAATTCTTCATATTCTTCTTCAACTTCTTCATATTCTTCTTCAGAATCTTCTTTTTCAGAGTCTTTTACTATCATGAATATAACTCTTTCTGTCTCACTGTCACTGACTTCATCTTCATCTGACGATGAGATGTCTTCTTTGGTGCATAAGATTTTCTTGAAAATTTTCTTTGTAGTTCTTTTGCTGTTACTTTTGAGTAACCTTCATAATTTCTCTTTTTCTTATGAGGACATTTGTTAACAAAATGACCAATACCATCACAATTAAAACAAATTAAAGGAAGATTACCTCTATACCTACTGTTGGTTCCCTTGTTTAGTCTTTTGACGAAGTTGGCCACTTCTTCATCATCTTCCGTGACGTCACTGCTGCTGCTATATTCTTCTTGTTCCTTTTTCTTTTTCTTTGATCTTTTGGATGCTTTGAAGACAACTTCTTTTACATCTAGATTTTCCTGTTCAGTTCTGATTTCATATGCTATGAAGATTCCATCCAGTTCATCCATTCTTATTGAGTTTAGATCCGATCTTTCTTCTAGTGTTGATATCGTAGGGTTGAATCTCATAGGAAGAGATCTTAGTACCTTTTGAAAAATTACAAATTCTTCGATTTCTTCTCCCAATCCTATGATTGCATTCACTGTTTCGTCAACTCTTAAGAAGTAGGCTGCAATATTCTCATCTTCCTTCATTTTTAGTTTTTCGAACTAACCTCTGTAAGTTTGAAGTTTTGTTGCTTTGAATTTTGTATCTCCTTCATAAATATTTCGAAGCTTGTCTCAAATCTCTTTAGCGGATTTACAATGTGCAACTTTGGTGAATACTGTTTCACTGAGACCATTCAAAAGTGCATTTGTAGCTTTGGAATTATTCTGACCAAGTTTGATTGTTTTTCCATTTGTTGGTGGAACTGATGGTACTGTGTATCCATCTACAATTGATTTCCAAATTTCAAACCCTTGTGCTTGTATATATGTCTTCATCCTTATGCTCCAAAAAACATACTTTTTTCCATCAAAGTGTGGTATTCCATTTTTATATGAGTTGGCACTCTCCATGATGTACCTTTCAGTGGTTAAACTAATTTCTGAATGAACCTACTCTGATACCAATTGTTGGATTATTGAGAGGGGGGGTGAATCAATAATAGTGTAATTATAATCATTTTCTCCAAATAATCCAAGTTTTATATTAATGTAGAATTATTATCCAATAATGAGCAATAAGAAATGAACAATCACACACATACATAGTACACCAGTGTTTTACGAGGAAACACAAATCGGGGGAAAACCATGAAATGATTTTTATTATATGTCTTGAAGAATTACATTCATTGGAAGAACCAACTTCCTTTGTTTTCTAGCTGCAACTGGAAGGAGGCTCCAACTGTTGGTTGTGGAGCCTGATTATCTTCCTGATTCAGAGCTCCTTGCTTTCATCCGTGTTTATACCCCATGAAGTATTTACACCCTAGAAGTATGTACACTCTTCCACACGGGGGAGTGCAGAGGGGGGGTACCCCCTCTGCGGGGTCCTGGGGGCCTATCCCCCCGGCTTGGGGGTCTGGGGGCAAGCAGGCCCCCAACGGGGGTTCGGGGGCGAAGCCCCCGAAGCAAAAATTGCCTTGTAAAAGTATATTTTAATTTCATTGTAAATCTGGACCGTTCATTATAAGGTCGCAGATCTAACGATAAAGATTATCTTAGGGTTTTTTTTCCCTAGAAGGAAACCCTCTTTTATGAGGGAAATGTATTACGGCTATGGATGCTGGTGAATATTGTATTCTGAGAGAGGAGACTATGAGAGAAAGAAGAGGAAGTTACAACGGGTTTTGCTGTAGGTTGTATCCCTTCATTTCCTGGATAATAACAAAGGAAGGACCTAGCAATTTCTCTGGTGGACGTAGCCCACACTGGGTGAACCACGTAAATCTGTGTCTCTCTTGTATTGTGTGTCTTTTGTGTTTTGTTTCTGCATTTGTTTTA
>JZKD02S0809375.1:31396-43756 GCA_000966675.3 Picea glauca | reverse complement strand
GGTTTGGGTTTCCAGGGGAAAAATATCTGTGTAATGTTTGTATTTTCCATTGTATCTTTTCTGTTCTTTTACTGAAAATTTGTTTGCAATAAATATTGTACAAGGTTAAAATATACATGTGTATGATTCTCCAATGGTTTTGTTGTAGAGTATTCCTTTGTCCTAAATTTAGTTCTTGTTTCTTTTCCATGTTGGCAGTTCTTTCACATAGTATTTTTTGGCTTTAAAATTTCAGGCATCTCTCTTACCGCTTCCTTTCTACTAATTTTGACAAGATTGTCAAAGTGCATATGACCCATTCTTCTATGCCAAAGAAAAATTTCATCTTCATTTCCCAAGCAACATATTTCTTTTACGATGTCATTTAAGATATATATATTGTTTGGAGTCCTTATTGTTGTTTCCACCAACCTGCTTGGTCCTTCTTTCCTTATCTCACATTTCTTTGAGTTGAATAGAAGTGTGTGTCCCAGGTCACACATTTGACTCACACTTAGCAGATTATGCTTCATGTTTTCAACAAGTAGGACATTTTTTTCCATGGCATCTTTGCTTCCAAGATTGACTTTGCCCTTTCCTATAATTTTGGTTGAGTTATCATTGCCAGACGAAATTGATCCATCTCTTTCTTTCTTTAGAGTTATAAATTTGTCCTTGTCACATGTCATGTGCTTTGAACAACCATTGTCAACATACCAATCACTTTTTCTTCTTTGGGCTTGTAGATAAATCGAACATTCTTCAATGTTCAATGTATCTTACTTCCTTTTCCATATCCTTGATGGTTCTTTTACATGACTATTAAACTATTTCTTCGGTTCCTATGGAGGGACAATCAACCTACAATATTTGTCTACGTGTCCAAAATTTTTGCATTTGTAGCATTCCACTTCATTATTTAATGAGCCAAAACTGTTATAGTTTATGTTAATTGATTCATGATGCTTTCTAAGGTAATTGTTCCTAGAGTATCATCCATAGTTGTTTCTATTCTTACCATAGGATTTAAAATTTATGGCCTTGTTCCCAAAATTATTGCAAGAATAACATAATCCAAGAAAGATAGTTTGATACATGAGTGTGGGAGATCTTCTAGATGATGCATCTCTTCTGTAATTTTCTTCTTGAGTCTTCTCCATTGTTGGTTGTTGATTTTGTGTTCCTGTGATCGGTTGATATTCTTCTTGGATGATTTATATTGTCTGAATGTTATCCTTTGAAGGATTGCATTCTTCCTTTTTTGGGGGACCTCTGATGAATTTTGCATAGCTATTTTGTTATGCTTCTGTTGTTGTGAAGCTTGAATCCTTCTCAATATTAGTTTGTTTGTATCCTAGTCCAGACTTGTCATCACATGGCCTTTGATTATTGATGATTTCATTCAATATTTTGGTGTTGTTAAAAAATCCATGTCGGACGTCCTTCCTTTGAAGTTCCTTTTGTAGTGATACTATTTCAACTTCCAAAGACTCGTTTATTTTCTTCTTTTCTTCCAACTGATTTTTGAGTGTTTCTTCAATTACTTTGGCTTCTTCTAGCTGGACTTTTAAATTTATGATAATCTATTTGAATTATTCATAATTGTTGTTATGGGTTTGAGAACCCTCCTTTAGTTTGATCAATTCTTCCTTAAGGGACTTTCTTTTCTTCCTTTCGCTTTTTAGATCACTTAAGGCACTGATAAGTTCTTCCTCAAGATCCACTTTACATTCTTCATAATCTTCTTCGTCATTTTCAAGCGTTCATTTCTGAGTTTCCATTTCCATGAAGAGCACTCTTTCTAAGTCACTATCACTATCACTATCCTCATCATATGAGGAACTATCTTCTTTTGAGTAGAGGATTTTCTTGAAGACTTTTTTTTTATTTCCTTTCTTGTTTCCCTTTTGATATTTATTTTCTTTCTTGGAAACTTATTCTTCATCACTATCTGAATTCTTAGCATAAGGACATTTGGAAGAAAAATGACCAATTTTACCATAATTAAATAATTTTAAGGGAAGCTTACCTTTTTACTTTCCAGTTCCTTTCTTCAACCTCCTCACGAAGTTGGCTATCTCTTCATATTCATTTGAATCATTGCTACAACATAAGCTTGACTTGGAATTTTTCTTATTCTTTATTATCTTCTTGGATTCTTTGAAAGTTGCTTCCTTATTGGATCGATTATCTTGTTTATGTTCTCATTTCATAATATGTAAGTATTTCATGTAGCTAGTCCATCCTCATTGTAGAAATATTTGTTCTTTCTTCTAGGGTTGAAATCTTAGGATCAAATCTCATTGGAAGATACCTTAGTACCTTTTGAACAATCACCAAACCTTTAATTTATTCTTCTAATCCTTTAATAGCATTCATTATTTCATCAACCCACAAAAAAGGAGTTGTAATATATTCATCTTCCTTCATTTCTAGTTGTTCAAATTTACCTCTATAATTTTGAAGCTTGGCCCCTTTGACTTTGGCATCTCCTTCATAAACATTTTTAAGTTTTTCCCAAATATCCTTTACAGAGTCACAATGCATAACCTTGGCATATATTGAACTAGATAGGCCACTTAAAATAGAATTTGTAACATTCAAATTGTTTTCACAAAGTTTGTTTCCATCTTTATTTGTCGGGGGAGTGGAAGATGCCTTGTATCCGTCTACTATTGCTTGCCAGACATCAAATCCATGTGCTTGCAAAAACTTTTTTATCCTTCTACTCCAGAAGGAATAGTTCTAACCATCAAACATTGGCGTTCCATTCTTATTGCAGTCCATGATCTACCTTCCAGTGGTCAGACTATTCCTAAAGGACCTGTTCTGATACCAATTGTTGGAATATTCAGTAATACTGAGAGGGGGGGTGAATCAATATTAGACACTTTTTACCATTTTTAACCACAACATGTAAACATTAATTTTTCAACAATTTATTACTTATGAATTCATTCAGGATATCATCAACATATAACCACATATACACAGTACACAAGAATTTTACGTGGAAACCCAAATGGGAGAAAACCACATAATACTTTTTAATGTATTAGAAGATTACATCCATCGGAAGCGCCAACTTCCAAAATTATCCAGCACCAACTGGAAGGAGGTACCAACCCCCTATTTATAGGCGCGAACCTGAAGGAAGCTACAACTCCCTAAATTCTCCAGCTCCAACTGGAAGGAGGCTCTAACCCCCTTTCATTGCCCCTTCCTTCCTCCCAAAAATATAAATGAGAGAATCAACCTGTCACTGTTACTGTCACTGGTATTGATACATCATCATCATCAAAGCTGGTTCAACCTAATAACCATGTAAATCTTATACCAAGATCTCCAATAATGTTCCCCAAATCACATACCAAAAATCACCAAGATTTTCATCAAACCATGTTCCAGAAACCTCCAAGATATGCCTCAAAGAATGTGCCAAAACTTCCAAGATATGACTCAAAGCATATTCCAAAACCTCCAAGATACAACCCAAAAACATATTGAAAAACATACCTTTCATCATGTAGAGACCCTAATGCATGAGATCTTGGACCATCGAATCTTCTTCAACTTCAGCATCAAGAAAAGAGCATCTTCGTCAAACCCTTCCTCAACCTCGTGGGACTGGACTGAGCAATAGGCGGGGCCTCGCATGATGCATATTGTAAAATCAATGGGGGCCTTGTGAGACACCCTATACTTGACCTGTGGGGGTCACCTCAGATAAGGTCTCATGAAAAACCCTTCTCACAT
Source organism: Picea glauca (assembly GCA_000966675.3). Taxonomy (NCBI): domain Eukaryota; kingdom Viridiplantae; phylum Streptophyta; class Pinopsida; order Pinales; family Pinaceae; genus Picea; species Picea glauca. The sequence continues at coordinate 40,021 of JZKD02S0809375.1, read as the reverse complement.
CTGCAACTGCAAGAATTCTCTCCTTTGCATGATTTCACTATCTCACTTGCGCTAAGAGATCATAAGTTTTCTTGATAATAAAATGAGAGGTTCTTAATGTGTATTTATATCCTTCCAAGTACCTCCTTTAATTATCTTTAGGTCTGACCTATAAGTTCTTTTTGCAACCATTTTTATCCTTTACTTGATTTTAGGACCGACTTATAACTTCTTGTTGCAACCGTTTTTCTCATCTTTAAGAGGGAATATCTCCTCAACTGTGAGGAACCACGTGACGTTCCACCTACCATTTGAAATGGATTGACGAGGATTATCAATCCATAGGGGTTTTCATGCATTTGTAATTTCCTTCATAATATTTTTCTTCAATCAAATTTTGTCTTCATGACCACACCTCTGAGGTTTCCTGACCATATCTTCAGGGATTCTTGACCATACATTGTAATTTTTTTTCTTAACAATTGGGTATTCTTGTAGTCTTTTTCAAAGTGTCTTCCCGTGAGGGCCATTCTTAGAGTTACTCAATAAGGGGACCACTTGGGATATTCCTTCAAATAAACCCATCACTTCTAGGGGATTTTGGACGTGCTTCTAGGCTTCTTCTAGGATTGACATCAATGACAACCAATTTTCCAACATGGTATCCCAAGGGAAATGATTTAACTATGGTCTCCTACATGGATGCAGATTGGGCATGAAGTATTGATGAAAAAATAAATACAAGTGGGGAAAATTTCTACTTAGGTAACTTCTTAGTGTCATGGTTGAGAAAGAAGCAATTTTCAGTATCCTTATCCACAACAGAAGCAAAATATATCGCAACAACAAGTTGTTGTACTCATATTATCTGGATGAAGAAAAACTTGTAAGATATACACGTGAGATATGATGAGCCTATTCCAATACTTTGTGACAAGACCAGTGCTATAAACATCTCCAAGAATCTAGTGATGCATTCCAAGACCAAACATATTCCTATTAAGTTCCACTTTCTGTGGGAACAAGTCACAAAAAATAAGCAATCTCCCCCTTTGGCACTGATGGAAACACTCATACTCCCCNGGTTTGGGTTTCCAGGGGAAAAATATCTGTGTAATGTTTGTATTTTCCATTGTATCTTTTCTGTTCTTTTACTGAAAATTTGTTTGCAATAAATATTGTACAAGGTTAAAATATACATGTGTATGATTCTCCAATGGTTTTGTTGTAGAGTATTCCTTTGTCCTAAATTTAGTTCTTGTTTCTTTTCCATGTTGGCAGTTCTTTCACATAGTATTTTTTGGCTTTAAAATTTCAGGCATCTCTCTTACCGCTTCCTTTCTACTAATTTTGACAAGATTGTCAAAGTGCATATGACCCATTCTTCTATGCCAAAGAAAAATTTCATCTTCATTTCCCAAGCAACATATTTCTTTTACGATGTCATTTAAGATATATATATTGTTTGGAGTCCTTATTGTTGTTTCCACCAACCTGCTTGGTCCTTCTTTCCTTATCTCACATTTCTTTGAGTTGAATAGAAGTGTGTGTCCCAGGTCACACATTTGACTCACACTTAGCAGATTATGCTTCATGTTTTCAACAAGTAGGACATTTTTTTCCATGGCATCTTTGCTTCCAAGATTGACTTTGCCCTTTCCTATAATTTTGGTTGAGTTATCATTGCCAGACGAAATTGATCCATCTCTTTCTTTCTTTAGAGTTATAAATTTGTCCTTGTCACATGTCATGTGCTTTGAACAACCATTGTCAACATACCAATCACTTTTTCTTCTTTGGGCTTGTAGATAAATCGAACATTCTTCAATGTTCAATGTATCTTACTTCCTTTTCCATATCCTTGATGGTTCTTTTACATGACTATTAAACTATTTCTTCGGTTCCTATGGAGGGACAATCAACCTACAATATTTGTCTACGTGTCCAAAATTTTTGCATTTGTAGCATTCCACTTCATTATTTAATGAGCCAAAACTGTTATAGTTTATGTTAATTGATTCATGATGCTTTCTAAGGTAATTGTTCCTAGAGTATCATCCATAGTTGTTTCTATTCTTACCATAGGATTTAAAATTTATGGCCTTGTTCCCAAAATTATTGCAAGAATAACATAATCCAAGAAAGATAGTTTGATACATGAGTGTGGGAGATCTTCTAGATGATGCATCTCTTCTGTAATTTTCTTCTTGAGTCTTCTCCATTGTTGGTTGTTGATTTTGTGTTCCTGTGATCGGTTGATATTCTTCTTGGATGATTTATATTGTCTGAATGTTATCCTTTGAAGGATTGCATTCTTCCTTTTTTGGGGGACCTCTGATGAATTTTGCATAGCTATTTTGTTATGCTTCTGTTGTTGTGAAGCTTGAATCCTTCTCAATATTAGTTTGTTTGTATCCTAGTCCAGACTTGTCATCACATGGCCTTTGATTATTGATGATTTCATTCAATATTTTGGTGTTGTTAAAAAATCCATGTCGGACGTCCTTCCTTTGAAGTTCCTTTTGTAGTGATACTATTTCAACTTCCAAAGACTCGTTTATTTTCTTCTTTTCTTCCAACTGATTTTTGAGTGTTTCTTCAATTACTTTGGCTTCTTCTAGCTGGACTTTTAAATTTATGATAATCTATTTGAATTATTCATAATTGTTGTTATGGGTTTGAGAACCCTCCTTTAGTTTGATCAATTCTTCCTTAAGGGACTTTCTTTTCTTCCTTTCGCTTTTTAGATCACTTAAGGCACTGATAAGTTCTTCCTCAAGATCCACTTTACATTCTTCATAATCTTCTTCGTCATTTTCAAGCGTTCATTTCTGAGTTTCCATTTCCATGAAGAGCACTCTTTCTAAGTCACTATCACTATCACTATCCTCATCATATGAGGAACTATCTTCTTTTGAGTAGAGGATTTTCTTGAAGACTTTTTTTTTATTTCCTTTCTTGTTTCCCTTTTGATATTTATTTTCTTTCTTGGAAACTTATTCTTCATCACTATCTGAATTCTTAGCATAAGGACATTTGGAAGAAAAATGACCAATTTTACCATAATTAAATAATTTTAAGGGAAGCTTACCTTTTTACTTTCCAGTTCCTTTCTTCAACCTCCTCACGAAGTTGGCTATCTCTTCATATTCATTTGAATCATTGCTACAACATAAGCTTGACTTGGAATTTTTCTTATTCTTTATTATCTTCTTGGATTCTTTGAAAGTTGCTTCCTTCTTGGATCGATTATCTTGTTTATGTTCTCATTTCATAAGATGTAAGTATTTCATGTAGCTCGTCCATCCTCATTGTAGAAATATTTGTTCTTTCTTCTAGCGTTGAAATCTTAGGATCAAATCTCATTGGAAGATACCTTAGTACCTTTTGAACAATCACCAAACCTTTAATTTATTCTTCTAATCCTTTAATAACATTCATTATTTCATCAACCCATGAAAAATGAGTTGTAATATATTCATCTTCCTTCATTTCTAGTTGTTCAAATTTACCTCTACAATTTTGAAGCTTGGCCCCTTTGACTTTGGCATCTCCTTCATAAACATTTTTAAGTTTGTCCCAAATATCCTTTACAGAGTCACAATGCATAACCTTGACATATATTGAACTAGATAGGCCACTTAAAATAGAATTTGTAACCTTCGAATTGTTTTCACAAAGTTTCTTTCCATCTTTATTTGTTGGGGGAGTGGAAGATGCCTTGTATCCATCTACTATTGCTTGCCAGACATCAAATCCATGTGCTTGCAAAAACGTTTTTATCCTTCTACTCCAGATGGAATAGTTCCGACCATCAAACATTGGCGTTCCATTCTTATTGCAGTCCATGATCTACCTTCCAGTGGTCAGACTATTCCTAAAGGACCTGTTCTGATACCAATTGTTGGAATATTCAATAATACTGAGAGGGGGGGGGGGGGGAATCAATATTAGACACTTTTTACCATTTTTAACCACAACATGTAAACATTAATTTTTCAACAATTTATTACTTATGATTGCATTCAGGATATCATCAACATATAACCACATAATACTTTTTAATGTATTAGAAGATTATATCCATCGGAAGCACCAACTTCCAAAATTATCCAGCACCAACTGGAAGGAGGTACCAACCCCCTATTTATAGGCTCTAACCTGAAGGAAGCTACAACTCCCTAAATTCTCCAGCTCCAACTGGAAGGAGGCTCCAACCCCCTTTCATTGCCCCTTCCTTCCTCCCAAAAATATAAATGAGAGAATCAACCTGTAACTGTTACTAATACATCATCATCATCAAAGCTAGTTCAACCCAATAACCATGTAAATCTTATACCAAGATCTCCAATAATGTTCCCCAAATCACATACCAAAAATCACCAAGATATTCATCAAACCATGTTCCAGAAACCTCCAAGATACGCCTCAAAGAATGTGCCAAAACTTCCAAGATATGCCTCAAAGCATATTCCAAAACCTCCAAGATACAACCCAAAAACATATTGAAAAACATACCTTTCATCATGTAGAGACCCTAATGCATGAGATCTTGGACCATCGAATCCTCTTCAACTTCAGCATCAAGAAAAGAGCATCTTCGTCAAACCCTTCCTCAACCTCGTGGGAATGGACTGAGCAATAGGCGGGGCCTCGCATGATGCATATTGTACAATCAATGGGGGCCTTGTGAGACACCCTATACTTGACCTGTGGGGGTCACCTCAGATAAGGTTTCATGAAAAACCCTTCTCACATCTGCAACTGCAAGAACTCTCTCCTTTGCATGATTTCACTATCTCACTTGCGCTAAGAGATCACAAGTTTTCTTGATGATAAAATGAGAGGTTCTTGATGTGTATTTATATCCTTCCAAGTACCTCCTTTAATTATCTTTAGGTCTGACCTATAAGTTCTTTTTGCAACCATTTTTATCCTTTACTTGATTTTAGGACCGACTTATAACTTCTTGTTGCAACCGTTTTTCTCATCTTTAAGAGGGAATATCTCCTCAACTGTGAGGAACCACGTGACGTTCCACCTACCATTTGAAATGGATTGACGAGGATTATCAATCCATAGGGGTTTTCATGCATTTGTAATTTCCTTCATAATATTTTTCTTCAATCAAATTTTGTCTTCATGACCACACCTCTGAGGTTTCCTGACCATATCTTCAGGGATTCTTGACCATACATTGTAATTTTTTTTCTTAACAATTGGGTATTCTTGTAGTCTTTTTCAAAGTGTCTTCCCGTGAGGGCCATTCTTAGAGTTACTCAATAAGGGGACCACTTGGGATATTCCTTCAAATAAACCCATCACTTCTAGGGGATTTTGGACGTGCTTCTAGGCTTCTTCTAGGATTGACATCAATGACAACCAATTTTCCAACATGGTATCCCAAGGGAAATGATTTAACTATGGTCTCCTACATGGATGCAGATTGGGCATGAAGTATTGATGAAAAAATAAATACAAGTGGGGAAAATTTCTACTTAGGTAACTTCTTAGTGTCATGGTTGAGAAAGAAGCAATTTTCAGTATCCTTATCCACAACAGAAGCAAAATATATCGCAACAACAAGTTGTTGTACTCATATTATCTGGATGAAGAAAAACTTGTAAGATATACACGTGAGATATGATGAGCCTATTCCAATACTTTGTGACAAGACCAGTGCTATAAACATCTCCAAGAATCTAGTGATGCATTCCAAGACCAAACATATTCCTATTAAGTTCCACTTTCTGTGGGAACAAGTCACAAAAAATAAGCAATCTCCCCCTTTGGCACTGATGGAAACACTCATACTCCCCCTGTGACCACTGCTCCCCCTTTATTCATCTTTCTTATCTTTCTCTCCCCCTTTGACATCAATGGTAAAGGGTAACTCCCCCTGATGATTTATCTCTGTTGTAGGAAAATCTACCTGCGGACAAGTAGATCGACCTCTAGAGCTTGACTTTAACCCTAGACAGAAAAATGATTATCATGGACACTGAATTCCTTTCAAATCTATCTAAGACTAATTCATGAGGAGGGGGAATAACAAAAGTACCTTCTAATCGTCGTTTGTCCCTGCACGCTCCGAGTTGCGCTCCAATTCTTTTGCTTCTCGCTGAGGTCTGTGGACAAAAAAAGATACAACCACTTCCTACTCTATTGACATTAGCTTGAAAATAGATCTATCAATGAATGATAAGTTCATGTAACATCAGACACAAACTAGAAAGAAACAGGCCAAGCTTATCATATTAATGAGAATAATGACAACAGTACTTACAATCGTAGATGCGAATGCGACAGCTTCGTCAAGTCCTCTTCGTCCAACCCTTGCCTGAAAGATCCACAACCTGGATGGAAGCAACTTCACTAATCACTTCTCTTTGGCTGATTGTCAGTTTCCTCCAAGATCATAAGTTTCACATATTCAGTTCTTCCTCCTTTCCACCATCATGAAGCCTGTTTATATAGGTTGGGCAAGGCCCAACCCCTTGAGTTATGTTTAGAACCAGTTAGGAACCATCTCCTTGGATCAGGGATCTTTGATGAAACCAAGAATTCGATCATAACTGCCTTCTAATCTCGAATGTTCTCCTCCTCATTCGACTCAACGGGCTAACAATTGACCCAGAATAGGGAGCGCTCCCCCAAAGGGGTATCAGAGCGTTATAGCACCCCTGATGTGCCTTGGGAAAGCGCCAGCGCTCTTAAGGTGAGCAGCGCTCCTCTAGAAGGGATGAAGAGCGTTATAATGCTTCTGGACCATGGTGTAGGGGTGCCAGTGATTCTCTAGCAGTATTAGAGGAGCGTTCCCCTTCCAAACCACTATTTTAGGTCTTCTTTCAGGTGTTAAGAGTTCTTTGACTCCAGTGGATCAGTTCTTGCTCTTCAAATCAGTCATATGAGGTGTCATAAGTGCTTCCTTAGTGTCGTTATCATGTCATTATGTCCGACCATCATTTACGACACTAGTGGTCAACTTGTGACACTTGCGAAAGTTGTAGGGAAGATGCGACACTTACGACGATTGACAGGGACAATGCGATACTGAGCAATTTTGACATGTAACAGAATGCCCCCCAAAGTATGAAGTCAGAAGATACGAACTGATGACTGAAATACTTTGTAGACGTTCAAGCAAGGGTATGGACTCGGAGAACCTGACAAAATCTGCACATCAACATCCAACAAATATCATGACATATTTCAAAACCCAAGGCAGGCATACCTATGCTCGGGTGATCAAGATTTGCAAGATATGGCCGCCATAAAATACACTGCATATCCATAATCATATTGGTAAAAAAGGTATAGCCACCGAAGATACACTGTGGATCTATACTTTGATGACTCAGACAGATCGTAGCCACGAAGAATACACAATGGATATACGAGATGACAAAACATAGCCACGACCAATACAAAGTGGATCTATGTAACAATGTATGTGTTCTTTGTCCAGAATTCCTTCGCAACCTGGGTGAAGAATGTATCAAGGTGAATAACTCCACCCAGGGTCTTCTAACCAATCCCCGTGCGATACGATTCCAACCGTGTGAATAGATGTTTTAGTGTCAAACACGACAGAAACCACTTGATTACCGGTCAATGAGGTAAGCCGTTAACAAGTGCGAGGGAGATCACCATTAATGTCAATGATTCCCAAGGTATCATAGTACATTCCACCGAACGTGAATAAATGAGCTGAAGTCGAACATTCGTGGAATCATTCGATCAGAGGTCAATGATGTAAACCTACTGTCGAACGTGAGGAGGCCTTCCATTGAGGTATGCAGGTCCCAAAGTACTAAAAAGTTTCTAAGTCTAGTTCCCGGATAATGCGTTGAAGTCGACAGGAATAAACTCGTCGAGGGAGGGCCTTGATGTATCCCCCATCAACGACATGAAACAGACATAGAGATGCAGTTGGTAGATCAAACGGACATGGACTGACACAGGTTTTGAGTGATGGAATTTCTCACTCGATTGGTAAAACGACTTCAATGCCATAGACCAACTGGAACAGAGTGAACCTAGTTGAGGTTTTCACAGACGTGCGATAAGCCTAGAGAGTGAAAAATAGTTGTAAATGCCACAATGCCTTGTTTTCCCCTACCATGCGTTGGATCATGTTTTTTAGGATTTTGTTGATGGCTTCAACTTGTCCGTTTGCTTGAGGATATTAAGGGGATGAGTTTTCATGGCGAAAACCCAATTTGACGTGTAATTCGCTCATCATCTGGTTTTTGAAATGTGCACCATGGTCGGTGACAATGGCATGTGGTACGCCAAAACGAGTAATGATGTGGTTGAAAAGGAAAAGAGCCGCAGTGCGGCCATCATTCAGGAAGGTAGGCATAGCCTCAGCCCATTTTGTGAAATAATCGATGACGACGATGATGTAACCATGCCCCCCGGCTGAGGTAGGCTTACATTGCATGAAATCGATACCCCATTTGGAAAAGGGGCCGATGGCAATAATGGGATGCAGCGCAGTAGGGTGGGTGCGTGCCTTCTTGTTAAATATTTGGTAGGGTGGGCATTTTTTGACGGCCTCGATGCAATCTTTGAAGATCGAGGGCCAAAAGTAGCCGGCACATAGGATTTTTTGGGCTGTGGCCATCCCGGAAAGGTGACCAC
>JZKD02S0809375.1:0-16353 GCA_000966675.3 Picea glauca | reverse complement strand
AAGGAAGCAACTTTCAAAGAATCCAAGAAGATAATAAAGAATAAGAAAAATTCCAAGTCAAGCTTATGTTGTAGCAATGATTCAAATGAATATGAAGAGATAGCCAACTTCGTGAGGAGGTTGAAGAAAGGAACTGGAAAGTAAAAAGGTAAGCTTCCCTTAAAATTATTTAATTATGGTAAAATTGGTCATTTTTCTTCCAAATGTCCTTATGCTAAGAATTCAGATAGTGATGAAGAATAAGTTTCCAAGAAAGAAAATAAATATCAAAAGGGAAACAAGAAAGGAAATAAAAAAAAAGTCTTCAAGAAAATCCTCTACTCAAAAGAAGATAGTTCCTCATATGATGAGGATAGTGATAGTGATAGTGACTTAGAAAGAGTGCTCTTCATGGAAATGGAAACTCAGAAATGAACGCTTGAAAATGACGAAGAAGATTATGAAGAATGTAAAGTGGATCTTGAGGAAGAACTTATCAGTGCCTTAAGTGATCTAAAAAGCGAAAGGAAGAAAAGAAAGTCCCTTAAGGAAGAATTGATCAAACTAAAGGAGGGTTCTCAAACCCATAACAACAATTATGAATAATTCAAATAGATTATCATAAATTTAAAAGTCCAGCTAGAAGAAGCCAAAGTAATTGAAGAAACACTCAAAAATCAGTTGGAAGAAAAGAAGAAAATAAACGAGTCTTTGGAAGTTGAAATAGTATCACTACAAAAGGAACTTCAAAGGAAGGACGTCCGACATGGATTTTTTAACAACACCAAAATATTGAATGAAATCATCAATAATCAAAGGCCATGTGATGACAAGTCTGGACTAGGATACAAACAAACTAATATTGAGAAGGATTCAAGCTTCACAACAACAGAAGCATAACAAAATAGCTATGCAAAATTCATCAGAGGTCCCCCAAAAAAGGAAGAATGCAATCCTTCAAAGGATAACATTCAGACAATATAAATCATCCAAGAAGAATATCAACCGATCACAGGAACACAAAATCAACAACCAACAATGGAGAAGACTCAAGAAGAAAATTACAGAAGAGATGCATCATCTAGAAGATCTCCCACACTCATGTATCAAACTATCTTTCTTGGATTATGTTATTCTTGCAATAATTTTGGGAACAAGGCCATAAATTTTAAATCCTATGGTAAGAATAGAAACAACTATGGATGATACTCTAGGAACAATTACCTTAGAAAGCATCATGAATCAATTAACATAAACTATAACAGTTTTGGCTCATTAAATAATGAAGTGGAATGCTACAAATGCAAAAATTTTGGACACGTAGACAAATATTGTAGGTTGATTGTCCCTCCATAGGAACCGAAGAAATAGTTTAATAGTCATGTAAAAGAACCATCAAGGATATGGAAAAGGAAGTAAGATACATTGAACATTGAAGAATGTTCGATTTATCTACAAGCCCAAAGAAGAAAAAGTGATTGGTATGTTGACAATGGTTGTTCAAAGCACATGACATGTGACAAGGACAAATTTATAACTCTAAAGAAAGAAAGAGATGGATCAATTTCGTCTGGCAATGATAACTCAACCAAAATTATAGGAAAGGGCAAAGTCAATCTTGGAAGCAAAGATGCCATGGAAAAAAATGTCCTACTTGTTGAAAACATGAAGCATAATCTGCTAAGTGTGAGTCAAATGTGTGACCTGGGACACACACTTCTATTCAACTCAAAGAAATGTGAGATAAGGAAAGAAGGACCAAGCAGGTTGGTGGAAACAACAATAAGGACTCCAAACAATATATATATCTTAAATGACATCGTAAAAGAAATATGTTGCTTGGGAAATGAAGATGAAATTTTTCTTTGGCATAGAAGAATGGGTCATATGCACTTTGACAATCTTGTCAAAATTAGTAGAAAGGAAGCGGTAAGAGAGATGCCTGAAATTTTAAAGCCAAAAAATACTATGTGAAAGAACTGCCAACATGGAAAAGAAACAAGAACTAAATTTAGGACAAAGGAATACTCTACAACAAAACCATTGGAGAATCATACACATGTATATTTTAACCTTGTACAATATTTATTGCAAACAAATTTTCAGTAAAAGAACAGAAAAGATACAATGGAAAATACAAACATTACACAGATATTTTTCCCCTGGAAACCCAAACCGGGAAAACCAACATATTCTATATTCATTCATAGTATTACATTATTTACAATACAATATACATATAGGAGCCAACAGCATCCAAAACCCTAACCCAATGACATGGATTAGTCAAAAACCCTAATTCCTTAACCGAAAATAGAAAACCATCGGCAAAGAAACCATGTGTTGAAAACCACCTAAATATGTGACATGTTTCCCGAGGCAGAAAAAAATTTCTCGGGGGCGCTGCCCCTGAACCCCTACACGGTTGGCACAATGCAGACATTCCTACTCGTGCAAAGAATATAACACATACCCAACATTCTCCCACTTGTTGTTTTCTTTAAATACAAGGTTGCATAGTCAACAATTCCCATGGATCCTCTACACCAAGAGAAATTCTCAGTGTTCACAGATTTTTTAATGAATTTGCAACATTCTTCAAAGTGTCCACCTTCATCAGAAATACTTTATTTTCTTTAATCATGTCTCCCACAAAGTAATATCGAATATCAATATGTTTTGTCTTTGAATGATAAGTTAGGTTCTTTGCCAGAAAAATTGCACTCTGACTATCACAATCTATCCTTACAGCTTGTTGTACCAACCCAATACCTGAACACAATATTTGTAACCATATTGCTTCCTCACTTGCATGAGTGGCTGCCATGTATTCAACTTCTATAGTTGAAAGTGCCACTACAACCTGTCTTTTTCTCATCCAACTTAATGCTCCTCCAAACAGGTTAAACACATACCCACTTGTAGATATCCTATGATACATATCTCCAACCCTGTCTGCATCCACAAAGCCATGTATATCCACCACTCTGTCCAATCCTGGTCTTCCTTCGTAGCACAATCCATAGCTATCAGTGCCACGCAAATACCTGAAAACCCTTTTTACTGTTGTCCAATGCTCCTTTTATGGTTTTGATATATACCTGCTCAAAAGTCCCACTGCATGCGCAATGTCTGGTCTAGTACATACCATTGCATACATAAAACTTCCTACTGCACTCGCATATGGAACATGAGACATGTCCTCCTCCTCTTCTTGTGTCTTGGGACACTGTTCCGCAAATAACTTTACCCCAAATGAATAGGAACCTTCATCGATTTACATTCCTACATATTAAACCTATGCAATATTATCTCGGCATATTTTCTCTGATTTAACCAGAGTTTCCTCTTTTTTCTATCTCTTTTAATTTCCATGCCCAAAATTAAATTTGAAGCACCGAGATCCTTCATGTCAAATTTAGAGGACAACTGAGTTTTCACATCCTGGATAATCTCTTTGTTGTTTCCTATCATCAACATGTCATCCACATACAAGACAAAATAAATCAAATGATCACCAATTAATTTAAAATACACATAGTGATCCTCTTTGCTTCTTGTGAAGCCAAGTACCAGCATATAAGTATCAAAATTTTGATAGTCCTTGGTGATTGTTTTAAACCATACATGGGCTTTTTCAGCTTGCATACCAGCTCCTTCTTTCCCTTCACAACATAAACTTCTGGTTGTTTCATAGAGATTTCTTCTTCCAAATCCCCATGTAGGAATGCTTTCTTCACATTCATTTGTTCTACTTAAAAATCAAATGTAGCAACAACAAATAACATAAATATTATAGAGGTTAACTTAGAAATAGGAGAAAAATTATCACCGAAATCAATTCCCTCAACTGGATATAACCTTTGCTACTAACCGAGCTTTGTATTTCTCCACTTTTAATTTTGCATTAAGCTTCTTTTTAAATACCCATTTGCTACCAATAGGCTTTCCTCTAGTCAACAACTCCACTAGATCCCAAGGCTCATTCTTATCCAAAGCTGCCATTTCTTCGTTCATGGCCCTTTTCCATAGATTTCCATCCTCTGAATACACTGCCTCCCTGACAGTTCCAGGATCATCATCAGTAATAGATGAAGAAAAATTTGAAAGGAAATCAGATGGAGTATACCTTTCCGGTAGCCTTCTTTCTTGAACTGATCTCCTCAATACTGGAGTATGAGGATCTTCTTCTTCTGATTCATGTTCTTATATAGAGTCGGATTCATCATCCTTTAAATCAAACTCTATTTTCTCTAGTTCTTCCTTACTTGGTAGGACTTCTTGTTTAACAACATCCTTCATTTCTCTAAACACCACATCTCAGCTATAAACTACCTTCTTGGTTTTTGGGTTCCAAAGCTTATAACCTTTGAGACCATCTTTATATCCAATAAAGATACATTTTTCGGCCTTCTTATCTAGCTTACTCCTATTTTCCTTTGGAACATGAACATATGCATCACATCCAAATACCTTGAGATGTGTGAGAGAAGGTTCCTTACTAGTCCATACCTCTTTTGGATTCTTATCATCCAACGCTGATGAGGGTGATTTGTTGACTAGGTAACATGCAGTACCCACTGCCTCTACCCATAATTCTATCCCTAACCTGACACCACTAAGCATGAACCTTGCTTTTTCCATCAGTGTCATGTTCATCCTTTCTACAACTCCATTATGCTGAGGTGTATATGGAGTATTCTTGTTCCTTCCTATACCGCACTTCTTACAGAATTCTTCAAATTCATTCCCACAGAACTCTCTACCATTATCTGTCCTCAACACCTTAATTCTTTTATCTGTTTGATTCTCAACAAGAGCCTTAAACTTTTTAAACCTATCAAAGACTTCAGATTTCTTCCTGAGGATATATATCCAAGTATTCCTCGATAATTCATCTATTAATGAGACATAGTACACATATTTTCCCACTGATGGGACTGATACAGGTCCAAAAACATCACTGTGAACTAGCTGTAAAATTCCTTTTGCCCTCGTTGCACCAGAAGGGAATCTTACCCAATTCTACTTCCCATATGCACAATGTTCACAGAAATCAAAATCCAGAGAGAAATTAGACATACCTTTAACCATACCTTTACCATGTAGTAGTCGAAGACCCTTATCTCTGATATGCCCCAATCTTTGATGCCACAACATAACCTTTTCTCTAGAGACTGTAGGAGTTCTTTCTTCTTCAACTCTAATATTAGGAACAATGGAACTATTACACCCATCACTAATAGTGCTTCCTTGCATATTATACAGAGTTCCAAACCAAACTCCCTTCAACAATACCATTTATCCTTGAACCATCCTGCAGGTTTCCTTTTCAAATATTTTTTTTACCCCTGCTTCATCCATTTTTCTTATGGAAATCAAATTTCTAGCCAAACCTGGGATCTATGAGCCTCAACTTGACTTTTCCTCGACCTATGATTCTGGTTCTCGAGTCATCACCTAGGAAAAAATTACCTCCATCATACCTTTCATATTCACAGAACCACTCCCTGTGGCGAGTCATATGAAAGGATGCACCTGATTCAACCAACCATTCTTCATGATTGCANGGCAAAGAAACCATGTGTTGAAAACCACCTAAATATGTGACATGTTTCCCGAGGCAGAAAAAAATTTCTCGGGGGCGCTGCCCCTGAACCCCTACACGGTTGGCACAATGCAGACATTCCTACTCGTGCAAAGAATATAACACATACCCAACATTCTCCCACTTGTTGTTTTCTTTAAATACAAGGTTGCATAGTCAACAATTCCCATGGATCCTCTACACCAAGAGAAATTCTCAGTGTTCACAGATTTTTTAATGAATTTGCAACATTCTTCAAAGTGTCCACCTTCATCAGAAATACTTTATTTTCTTTAATCATGTCTCCCACAAAGTAATATCGAATATCAATATGTTTTGTCTTTGAATGATAAGTTAGGTTCTTTGCCAGAAAAATTGCACTCTGACTATCACAATCTATCCTTACAGCTTGTTGTACCAACCCAATACCTGAACACAATATTTGTAACCATATTGCTTCCTCACTTGCATGAGTGGCTGCCATGTATTCAACTTCTATAGTTGAAAGTGCCACTACAACCTGTCTTTTTCTCATCCAACTTAATGCTCCTCCAAACAGGTTAAACACATACCCACTTGTAGATATCCTATGATCCATATCTCCAACCCTGTATGCATCCACAAAGCCATGTATATCCACCACTTTGTCCAATCCTAGTCTTCCTTCGTAGCACAATCCATAGCTATCAGTGCCACGTAAATACCTGAAAACCCTTTTTACTGTTGTCCAATGCTCCTTCTATGGTTTTGATATATACCTGCTCAAAACTCCCACTGCATGCGCAATGTCTGGTCTAGTACATACCATTGCATACATCAAACTACCTACTACACTCACATATGGAACACGAGACATGTCCTCCTCCTCTTATTATATCTTGGGACACTGTTCTGCAGATAATTTTACCCCAAATGAATAGGAACCTTCATCGATTTACATTCCTGCATATTAAACCTATGCAATATTGTCTCAGCATATTTTCTCTTATTTAACAAGAGTTTCCTCTTTTTTCTATCTCTTTTAATTTCCATGCCCAAAATTAAATTTGAAGCACTGAGATCCTTCATGTCAAATTTAGAGGACAACTGAGTTTTCACATCCTGGATAATCTCCTTGTTGTTTCCTATCATCAACATGTCATCCACATACAAGACAAAATAAATCAAATGATCACCAATTAATTTAAAATACACATAGTGATCCTCTTTACTTCTTGTGAAGCTAAGTACCAACATATAAGTATCAAAATTTTGATAGTCCTTGGTGATTGTTTTAAACCATACATGAGCTTTTTCAGCTTGCATACCATCTCCTTCTTTCCCTTCACAACATAAACTTCATGTTGCTTCATAGAGATTTCTTCTTCCAAATCCCCATGTAGGAATGCTTTCTTCACATTCATTTTTTCTACTTCAAAATCAAATGTAGAAACAACAAATAACATAAATATTATAGAGGTTAACTTAGAAATAAGAGAAAAAATATCACCAAAATCAATTCCCTCAATTGGAAATAAACCTTTGCTACTAACCGAGCTTTGTATTTCTCCACTTTTAATTTTGCATTAAGCTTCTTTTTAAATACTCATTTTCTACCAATAGGCTTTCCTCTAGTCAACAACTCCACTAGATCCCAAGCCTCATTCTTATCCAAAGCTTCCATTTCTTTGTCCATGGCCCTTTTCCATAGATTTCCATCCTCTGAATACACTACCTCCCTGACAGTTCTAGGATCATCATCAGTAATAGATGAAGAAAAATTTGAAAGGAAATCAGATGGAGTATACCTTTCTGGTAGCCTTCTTTCTTGAACTGATCTCCTCAATATTGGAGTATGAGGATCTTCTTCTTCTGATTCATGTTCTTATATAGAGTCAGATTCATCATCCTTTAAATCAAACTCTATTTTCTCTAGTTCTTCCTTACTTGGTAGGACTTCTTGTTTAAAAACATCCTTCATTTCTCTAAACACCACATCTCAACTATAAACTACCTTCTTAGTTTTTGGGTTCCAAAGATTATAACCTTTGAGACCATCTTTATATCCAATAAAGATACATTTTTCGGCCTTCTTATCTAGCTTACTCCTATTTTCCTTTGGAACATGAACATATGCATCACATCCAAATACCTTGAGATGTGTGAGAGAAGTTTCCTTACTAGTCCATACCTCTTTTGGATTCTTATCATCCAACGTTGATGAGGGTGATTTGTTGACCAAGTAACATGTAGTACCCACTGCCTCTACCCATAATTCCAGCCCTAACCCGACACCACTAAGCATGAACCTTGCTTTTTCCATCAGTGTCTTGTTCATCCTTTCTACAACTCCATTATGCTGAGGTGTATATGGAGTATTCTTGTTCCTTCCTATACCACACTTCTTACATAATTCTTCAAATTCATTCCCACAAAACTCTCTACCATTATCTGTCCTCAACACCTTAATTCTTTTCTCTGTTTGATTCTCAACAAGAGCCTTAAACTTTTTAAACCTATCAAAGACTTCAGATTTCTTCCTGAGGATATATATCCAAGTATTCCTTGATAATTCATCTATTAATGAGACATAGTACACATATTTTTCCACTGATGGGACCGATACAGGTCCAAAAACATCACTGTGAACTAGCTGTAAAATTCCTTTTGCCCTCGTTGCACCAGAAGGGAATCTTACCCAATTCTACTTCCCATATGCACAATGTTCACAGAAATCAAAATCCAGAGAGCAATTAGACATACCTTTAACCATACCTTTACCATGTAGTAGTCGAAGACCCTTATCTCCGATATGCCCCAATCTTTGATGCCACAACATAACCTTTTCTCCAGAGACTGTAGGAGTTCTTTCTTCTTCAACTCTAATATTAGGAACAATGGAACTATTACACCCATCACTAATAGTGCTTCCTTGCAGATTATACAGAGTGCCAAACAAAACTCCCTTCAACAATACCATTTATCCTCGAACCATCCTACATGTTTCCTTTTCAAATATTTTTTTTACCCCTGCTTCATCCATTTTTCTTACAAAAATCAAATTTCTAGCCAAACCTGGGATCTATAAGCCTCAACTTGACTTTTCCTCGACCTATGATTCTGGTTCTCAAGTCATCACCTAGGAAAAAATTACCTCCATCATACCTTTCATATTCACAGAACCACTCCCTGTGGTGAGTCATATGAAAGGATGCACCTGATTCAACCAACCATTCCTCATGATCTGCATGTGTGCTTGAAGAAGCCAAGTACACATCCCCTCCTTCTTCCTTGGAGGTCTTTTTTTTCGCAAAAGGAGATTCTTCAGATCCCTTCTTTTTCTTAAATTTGGATCTACACTTCTTCTTGTAGTGCCCTTATTTTCCACATCTCCAACATACCTTTACAAAATTTTCAGAATATTTATATCTACCCTTAGACTTACATCTCCCACTTGATAACTTAGATATATTTCTTTCCTGGGAACGTCCTCTTGCAAATAATGTGTATGTACTCTATCCTTCCATATTCTCTTGTATCATCTCCTCTGAAAACAAAGATGAGACCACTTCATCAAACTTCAATGAATTTTTATTACTACCTATGGCCACAACTAGACTATCCCACAAGTCTAGTAAAGAACACAATAAACTGATACATTTATCTTCATCTGAAATTTTAATCTCAACAAATAATAACTGACTTACCATAGTATTGAAGGCATTCAAATTCTCTTCCACCGAGTCTCTGTCTCTCATCCTCAAGTTATACAACTTCTTTCTCAGGAATAGTTTATTTAATAAGGATTTAGACTGATACAATTTCCCCAACTTATCCCATAAATCCTTGGTTGTAGCTTCCTCTAACACATTCAGTAAAATTGAATCTGAGAGACACATTCAGATTGTGCTCTTTGCCTCCCGATCCAACTTTTTCCAGTCATCTATTGAAGTTCTTGTAGGTGCAGTACCTGTATCTACCACGATCCATTGATCTATGTCCACCAATAGATCTTCCATCTTGAGCTTCCACAACTCAAAACTTTTCCCATTAAACTTCTCGATCTCCATCTTTGAATTGCTTGCCATTTCTTTTCACCTAAAAAATCAATANTCTACACTGCTTCTTGTAGTGCCCTTCTTTTCCACATCTCCAACATACCTTTACAAAATTTTTGGGATATTTAGATCTACCCTTAGACTTAGATCTCCCACTTGATAACTTAGATATATTTCTTTCCTGGGAACGTCCTCTTGAAAATAATGTGTATGTACTCTATCCTTCCATATTATTCTGTATCATCTCCTCTGAAAACAAATATGAGACCACTTCATCAAACTTCAATGAATTTTTATTACTACCTATGGCCACAACCAGACTATCCCACAAGTCTAGTAAAGAACACAATAAACTGATGCATTTATCTTCATCTGAAATTTTAATCTCAACAAATAATAACTGACTTACCATAGTATTGAAGGCATTCAAATTCTCTTCCACCGAGTCTCCATCTCTCATCCTCAAGTTATACAACTTCTTTCTCAGGAATAGTTTATTTAATAGGGATTTAGACTGATACAATTTCCCCAACTTATCCCATAAATCCTTCATTGTAGCTTCGTCTAACACATTCAGTAAAATTGAATCTGAGAGACACATTCAGATTGTGCTCTTTGCCTCCTGATCCAACTTTTTCCAGTCATCTATTGAAGTTCTTGTAGGTGCTGTACCTATATCTACCACGATCCATTGATCTATGTCCACCAATAGATCTTCCATCTTGAGCTTCCACAACTCAAAACTTTGCCCATTAAACTTCTCGATCTCCATCTTCGAATTGCTTGCCATTTCTTTTCACCTGAAAAATCAATACCACAGATCTCCCATTGTAACAAGTCTTATCACAGTCTCGATCCAAACCCTTGACCACAAAGGAGTCCCCCTAAAGACAACAAAGCCCTGATACAAAATGCAGATTTTAACCTTGTACAATATTTACCACAAATAGATTTTTAGTAAAAGAACAAAAAAGATACAATGGAAAATATAAACATTACACAGAAAATTTTCCCCTGGAAACCCAAATCGAGAAAACCAACATATTCTATATTCATTCATAATATTACATTGTTTACAATACAATATACATATAGGAGCCAGCGGCATCCAAAAACCTAACCCAATGATCTAGATTAGTCAACAACCTTAATTCCTTAACCGAAAATAGGAAACCATCGGCAAAGAAACCATGTTCTGAAAAACCACCTAAATATGTGACACATTTCCTGAGGCAAAAAAAAAATTATGGGGGGCATTGCCCCCAAACCCCCATGCAGGGGGATTTCTCCCCCCTGCACCCCCCCTCAAACCTCCCTGCACGCCCAACACAACATAGACACTCCAACTTGTGCAAAGAATATAACACATACCCAACAACACATTGATCTATGCGGACTTATGGGAATAAAATGGATGAATGGTGAACAATACTCTATTCTACTTTTGATGATTACACAATAATGGAAGGAGTTTGTTTTCTCAAGAAAAGGTTATAGGCATTCAAATGTTTCAGGATATTCAAAGAGATGATTGAAAATGAGACTGATTTGAAAATAAAGTTCTTGAGACCAGACAATGGAGGTGAGTTCACATCAAAAGAATGCAAGGACTTATGTGAAGAATGTGGAAAAAAAAGACAATTCTCAGCAGCTAGGACACCTCAACAAAATGGAGTCATTGAAAGGAAGAACAAAACTATATAGCAAATGGACAGAACCATGTTGAAATATTCCAAGTTGGATAATATCTTTTGGGTACAATAAATACATATAACCATTCATATCTTGAACAAAGGAATGCTTAAAAGTAAAATACTCTATATGAATTGTGGAAGGGAAGACCGACGAATGTCAAGCATTTTAGAGTGTTTGGAAGCAAATGTTACATAAAAAGAGAAGATAATAAGAATGGAAAATTTGACTCTCGAGTTGATGAAGGCATAGAATTGCTACAACCTAAGACTCAANTGAGCTTCCACAACTCAAAACTTTTCCCATTAAACTTCTCGATCTCCATCTTTGAATTGCTTGCCATTTCTTTTCACCTAAAAAATCAATACCACAGATCTCCCACTGTAACAAGTCTTATCACAGTCCCGATCCAAATCCTTGACCACAAAGGAGTTCCCTTGAAGACAACAAAGCCCTGATACAAAATGTAGATTTTAGCCTTGTACAATATTTACCACAAATAGATTTTCAGTAAAAGAACAAAAAAGATACAATGGAAAATATAAACATTACACAGAAAATTTTCCCTTGGAAACCCAAATCGAGAAAACCAACATATTCTATATTCATTCATAGTATTACATTATTTACAATACAATATACATATAGGATCCAGCGGCATCCAAAAACCTAACCCAATGACCTATATTAGTCAACAACCTTAATTCCTTAACCGGAAATAGGAAACCATTGGCAAAGAAACCATATTATGAAAAACCACCTAAATATGTGACACATTTCCCGAGGCAGAAAAAAATTTCTGGGGGGCGTTGCCCCCGAACCCCCACGCAGGGGGATTTCTCCCCCCTGTACCCCCCCTCAAAAGAATATAACACATACCCAACAACACACTGATCTATGCGGACTTATGGGAATAAAAGGGATGAATGGTGAACAATACTCTATTCTACTTTTGATGATTACACAATAATGGAAGGAGTTTGTTTTCTCAAGAAAAGGTTAGAGGCATTCAAATGTTTCAGGATATTCAAAGAGATGATTGAAAATGAGACTGATTTGAAAATAAAGTTCTTGAGACCAGACAATGGAGGTGAGTTCACATCAAAAGAATGCAAGGAATTATGTGAAGAATGTGGAATAAAACGACAATTCTCAGAAGCTAGGACACCTCAACAAAATGGAGTCATTGAAAGGAAGAACAAAACTATACAGGAAATGGACAGAACCATGTTGAAATATTCCAAGTTGGATAATATCTTTTGGGTACAATAAATACATATAATCATTCATATCTTGAACAAAGGAATGCTTAAAAGTAAAAATTCTAATACTCTATATGAATTGTGGAAGGGAAGACCGACGAATGCCAAGCATTTTAGAGTGTTTGGAAGCAAATGTTACATAAAAAGAGAAGATAATAAGAATGGAAAATTTGACTCTCGAGTTGATGAAGGCATAGAATTGCTACAACCTAAGACTCAAAAAAATAGTGGAAAGCATCAATGTAAATATTGATGAAACAAATGTGTTGAAGACCAAAGAAGAAAGCATAAATTCAAAAGAGCGGGAAGTAGAAGAAGAAATAAAAGAGGAAGTAGTAGAAGAAGAAGAAGAACCGGAAGATAAGCAACCAAAAGTACAGCAAGAAGGAACATACGAAAATCATCATGATCTCCAAACATCTTATAAGACACTCAAACATTGGTGTTAGATGAATCATCCACAAGAACAAATTATTGGGGATAAAATATAGGAATAGAAACCCGAAGAAGTAAACAAGCACCAAAAAAAAGACATCTAGCATTATTATCCATAGTTGAACCAAGAAACTTTGAGGAATAAAACAATGATGAACATTGGATCAAGGCCATGGAAGAACTAAATCAAATATAGAGGAATGAGACATGGGAACTAGTTCCAAGACCTAAGGGAAAAAACATGATTGGTACAAAATGGGTATTCAGAAAAAAACTAAACAAAGATGGACAAGTAACCAGAAACAAAGCAAGGTTAGTATGCAATGGATATGTGTTGGGTATGTGTTATATTCTTTACATGTGTGTGTGTGGGCACGTCATATTCGACAATTGCGTCTAATTATCCCAACTTCCTTCGCCCTTTGTGCCATGTGTGTCGGGCGCTTTCCGGGGGGGGTCCCAGGGGGTGCCAGGATTCCCCCCCTGGTTACATGCAACATTCGGGGCAACGCCCCAAAATTTGTTTTTAGGGCGGTTTTTGCTATTTTAGCAGATTTTGTTATTTTTAGTGGTTTTATAAATTAATCCCAGATTAAGGGATTATGGTTTTGGTAGCTACAGAATACCTGAAATATTGTATATATTGTATTGTGAATGGTAAAATTAATACAATTAAGAGTTGAAAGGTGTGACACCAAGGAAGGTTGGTTTTCTCCTGGTTAAGGGTTTCTAGCATAAATCTTTGTGTATTGTGTGTATGAGCCATTGATTAATTTTTGTTTTCTCAAGAATATGTATGCATTGCTTTACTTCACAGGTTTAAAACTTACATGTGGTATCAAAGCCATTTTTCACTTCAAGTGGACACCTTTTTTGTTTAGGGTTTGGATTGGTCTTGATAGATCTAGTTTATCTTGGGTTTGTGATAAACCTGGGTTCAGTGGGAGCTTTTGTAGTGGTGACTTGAGTGTAGAAAGAGGAATGGCGAGGTCTTTTAAAATTGAGATAGATAAGTTCAACAGTAAAAACTTTGAGTTATGGAAGCTCAAGATGGAGGACCTTCTTGTAGACAAAGAATAATGGATCGTTGTGGATCCCGGTACACATCCTACTAGTACACAGTCTAGTGGCACACAGTCTACTGGTACACAATATTCTGGTACACAAATTACTAGTACACAACCGACTGGTATGTCTAAGGAAGATTGGGAGAATTTGGATAGAAGAGAAAGGAGTACTATTCGACTCTGCCTAGCAGATTCGGTGGTGTTGAATGTATCGAGAGAATATACAACCAAGGAACTATGGGATAAGTTAGGGAATTTGTATCAATCAAAATCCCTAGTAAACAAGTTGTTTCTACGAAAGAATTTGTATCATATTAGAATGGAAGATGGAGATTCTGTGACAGAACATCTAAATTCCTTTAATACTCTGGTAAGTCAAGTTGTCTATGTTAATATTATGATTGCAGAAGAAGATAAGTGTATTATTTTGTGGTAAAGCATGGCATTATAAGAAAGATTGCAAGTCTAAGAAGGTTGATAAACCAAAGGGATCTGATAATTCCTCTTCTAGAGAGACGAAAACCTCCACTGAAGAAGGAGGTGATGTTTACCCGGAATATACAGGTACACATGCATACCGTGGTGTATGTTTGATCAACTCAGGTGTGTCATATCATATGACTCTTCACAGGGAGTGGTTTTGTGAATATGAAAAATACGATGGTGGTGATGTATTCCTAGGAGATGACTCGACAACCAAAATTATGGGACTTGGAAGGGTTAAGTTGTTGATAAAAGATGGAAGGATTAGAACTCTCCCTGGGGTTCTACACATTCCAAAACTAGAAAGGAGCCTAATATTTGTAAGAAAGTTGGATGATGTAGGTGTGGATATTGTATTGAGAAAGGGAACTTGCAAAAAGGTACGAGGAGAAATGGTGTTGATGAGGGGAGTTCGGTGTGGAACTCTATACAATTTGTTGGGAAGCACTTATACTAATGGGTGTAACAATTTTTTTGTCCCTGAGTAGAGAAATAAAGAAGACAATCCCAATATTGTCCCTGGAAATAATACCATGTTGTGGCATCAAATACTGGGGAATATTGGAGAAAAGGGCCTTCGAACACTACATGGTAAAGGTATGGTTGAAGGTATGTTAAATTACACTCTATATTTTGATTTTTGTGAACATTGCATATATATGGTAAACATAATCGAGTAAGATTCCCGTATGGTGCTACAAGAACAAAGGGGATATTAGAGTTTATACAGAGTGATGTGTTTGGACATGTGCATGTTCCATCACTATGTAACTATGTTTCATTCATAGATGATTTATCAAGGAACACATGGATTTATTTTCTTAGAAATAAATATGAGGTATTTGATAAATTTAAAGAGTTTAAGTTTCTGGTATAAAATCAGACATGGAAGAAAATAAAGGTATTGAGTATAGATAATGGTGGAGAATTTTGCGGAAATTAATTCGAAGAATTATATAAGAAGTATGGTATAGAAAGGAAGAATATTAATTCATACACACCATAGAAGAATGGAGTTGCAGAAAGGATGAACATGACACTGATGGAAAAGCAAGGAGCATTCTTAGTGGTGTCGATTTAGGACAAGAATTTCGGGCATAGGTAGTGGGTACAACATGTTACATGGTCAATCAATCACCCTCATCATTGTTGGATGAAAAAAATCCACATGATGTATGGACTAGTAAGAAACCTTGTCTTGAACATCTCAGAGTGTTTGGTTGTGATGCTTATGTACATGTTCCAAAGGAAAATAGGAGTAAGCTAGATAATAAAGAGGAAACATGTATCTTTATTGGTTATAAAGATGGTGTGAAAGGTTATAATTTTTGGAACCCATAAACTAAGAAGAATGTTTATAGTTAGGATGTTGTTTTTAGAGAGGTGAAATATGTTCCTAAACAAGAATTCCTACCAAGCAAAGACGAACTTGAGAAAATACAGTTTGAGTTGGATGATGTAAAATATGAATCAACTGAAGAAGATGAAGAAGAAGAAGAAGAACCTCATACCCCAGTATTGAGGAGATCAATGAGGGAAAGAAGGAAACCATAAAGGTATAGTCCACTTTATTTTCGTTCTAATTTTGTTTTATTTATTACTGATGATGATCCCATAACTTTCATAGAAGCAGTGAATTCAAAGGATAGTAAACTCTGGAAGAAGGCCATGGTTGAAGAAATGGATTCCTTGGATAAGAATGAGGCATGGGATCTAGTTGAGTTTCCATATGGAAGAAAATTTGTTGGTAGAAAATGGTTGTTTAAGAAGAAGTTTAATGCAGAAGGAAAAGTGGAGAAATACAAAGCTCA
>JZKD02S0809264.1:171039-190621 GCA_000966675.3 Picea glauca | reverse complement strand
TATGTCACAGTGACACCTTTTTGTATCACCCACAATAAGTCTTCCTTTGAAGTCTTGTCTTCCAGAAACTTGAAGTTGCTTGATCCATCAAGCTTAACTTCCATCATAGTTTTGTCCATCATGATTTTAGATTCTTCACAACCCTTTGTCAACTGGGCTAAAAAACCTAATGGCTAGGCTAGGCTATCACTTTTAGGTTTTGTTGGACTTATGGCTGCCAACAATAAGAATTTGAAAGATGGGAGAACACTGGTGAGCTGAAGAGCTCCTTCAATGAGTTGCAAAAACCCTAATTCTGAATTTTCTACAGAAATTAGAGAAACCCTAGGGTCAAAAATTAAAAATGCTTGAAATTTCATTCTAAGAGTCTATGGAGGTGCACTGGAGGAGGTCGTGCTCTCCTATGCCAAAATTAGCCCCAACGTCCAAGTATTAAGGGCTGAAACTGAGAAAGAAGGAGGGGCGTACGAAATTTCTGGAAACCCTAGGAGGGTCGTACGATTCTGCAAAAAGGAGGACGGTTTGCCTTGAAGTTTTGTGCAATGGGTTATTCAAGACCTATGCTCTGATACCATGTTGATTTTTCAATAAGCAAGGTTAAGCATGAAGTTCATTCCATTTTTAGCATTTAACCATAACCAATAATGTTGCAGCAACCAAGATCACAAGAAGAAACACCATGCACAAGAACACAAGAAGTATCCTGGGAAACCCTTCTCAACAAGGGCAGAAAACCCATCCAAATCCATTGCTATATTCTTCAAGAGAAACACCTTCACCACCAATAAGACCTAGCACACAAGAGGGTGCTCAAACCCTAGAAGACTAGCGCCCAAGAGAGGTGCGCACTTTTCCAAAGAAGATGTACTTGCTGAAATTTCCAAACTCACATGAAAGATATGATTCCTCAATGGGGAATTTACCTTTACTTATACTAGACTAGACCTGTCAACAGAAGTGTCTATTGGCACAACAGGGCCGACCTCACTAGCTCACAATATAATTAATATTAACTAGATTAATTATCTTTTACATTAATTATTAATCACATTAATTAGGGTTACAGGCATGTCTGACTCTTGAACAATATAGCAAGGGATCTTGTACACCCACTAGTGCTCATCCACTAGGGGCACATCCATAGGGATGTCCATATCTCTGGCTCACTGCATTACACAGAAGAACCGCTTCTTCACTAGTGCTCAGCCACTAGGATCACGTTCACATGTGCTCGTACACAGGCACGTCCCCTTAATAGATCTTCTTTCCCACTTCATTACACAGGAGAGTCATCTGGAGTTTCTCATCAATTCTTTTGCTCAGAGGAGGCTAATACATCATCTTCATTTATGTTCTCATGATGATGCACCCAGCACTTTGGGATTTCACACATTCACCTTGTGCTCAGCCACAGGCACGTCCAACTCAGCAGATCTCCTTTCTCACTGCGTTACACAGGAGAATCATCTGGAGTTCTTCTCAACTCTCTGTAAGGAGGAGGCCATCTCTACATTCCAGCTCTGTCTCAACTAGGAACCACACACCCCTCTCAGGGGCTTTCTCTCAGGTTTGTAAGCTGGAGAATGTCTCACATAGCTGCAATCATCAACATCTCTCAGGTTTGTAAGCTGGCGAAGGTCTCACATAGTTGCAATTATCAACACTAGTTAAAACCCTAGCTAAGAGAAGCTTTCCTTGGCAAGTAAAAGGGTTTACACCCCCAAGGAAGTAGCCTATATAGTTTCTTTATATTCTAGTCATTTACTTATTGCATGGTTGAAATAAAATGTTGCCTTGGTAAACGTACAAATTTCAAGTTTTGAAGTTGTCTCTTTTGGATAATGATCTTGATGCCTTGGGGATTCTTCCTCCCTTAGGGTGTCCTCTTTCTTCTACAAAATCTTATTGCTATAGTAAAACTAACCTACAGCCATTAGGGCTGCTTTAAACTCTAACCCTAACTGCTACTATCTCACAAACTAACCCTAGACTAACCCTCTAACTTTGCTAGTTTAACCTACTAACCTAGGTGCATCTATTGGGATAGCTTTTGGCACTTTTTGATGGTCAGATTTGTTGTTGTACTTCATTGAATGCTACAGCCGTAAGGCTGATATACTACTGCAGAAATTTAGTTTTATGACAGCCATCTTTATTCAGTCTTGAAGTGTTATTTTCGGTCCACATTGGTTACTAGTTTTATTGCTGACATTGCTAACTAATATAGACCTTTTACTTGTTGATTTGGATGTAATCTATTACTGATTTACTAACTTGTATGTTGTTGTATTTTAGGGACAGAAAGTTTAACTTGCTGATCCATTACTATACTTGGTTGGAAAAGTGTCTTTTCTTATGTCTTAGGCAGGAACAGGTGTACCGACAACTATCTCTTTACTCGGTATCCATTTACCTCTCTTTACTTACCATTCTCAACCAATCTATTATTCCATTGCTTGACCTTCTAGGGGACTTCTCCTTACACCTCCCTTCATCCTTCTCATTCCTCCTAGGGTCTCCAGGATCACCTCCCATGAGTGACCTTAGTCACCCCCCAAGTGCAGGACCTACATCGAGGTGACATTGGGTGTAGTGTCCCATAGTTGTAGCACATGCTTTTGTGGTTGGGTCGGTCTTTGCCCAACCTACAACCTGTGTTGTAACAGTCCTTACTAAAGAAATCCAGATGATGTCTCCCTATTACACATCCCTCATAGACACCACTGGGTGGTTCAATCTATAGACGATGATCAGCAATATGTAGTCAACTCATATGTCGCAAAGATCCATAATTGATGTGACCAAAACGTTGATGCCATAGAATGATGGTATCATCAGCATTAGTTGCCACAACAACAAATATTTTTCTCTTTGAGGAAGACACAGTCCTCCCCAACTTGTACATATGATCACATTCGCCATAATATACATAGGGAACCACCATTAGGCCATCATTCATGTCCTTTACAACCCATCGATTTGGCCAAAAGTCCATCTTTTTATTAGTGTGTGTAATGTGGTAAATAGAAAGAAGATTCAATCCAGCACCTTGACCATGAAGAAAATCTCCAAACTTAGTTGTATTTATGATGATATCACCACAGCTTGAAACTTGTCGGGTTGAATTGTCACCAATAACCACTTTGTCTCTACTATGTTGATGTCTATAATTAGAGAGCAGGTGTTCATTTTGTTTATATGTAGACTAGCTCCAGAATTAGCCATTCATTCTTGTTGAGAAGAAGAGGACAACTGCAATGTACTACCAAATGTGCACTATGAGAAGATCTGGCATTCTCATCAAAAAGCTAGTCAATGCTTACTAAAGCTCTTGTGAGCTCTTTAATTTTACAAAGATGAACAAGGCAAGACTTGAAGGGATGGCCCTCCTTATGACAATAGCCAAGAATGACTCGTTTATTCTTGGCAGATTTTGAGCATTCCCCTTTAACCCGATAGAACTTAGATTTAAGAGGGGTTGAGATAGCCTTCAAATGGGCTTGATCTCGAGAGGGTAACTGAGCCACATTTCTCAAAGTAACTTGATGTTGAACGAAATTAGAGAAAACCTCCTAGAGTAGGAGTTATCGGATCTTTGACAAATAAAGGAAAATTGTTATGAACACAAATATACATATAAATAGGTATAATTAGATAATAATTAAAATAGTAATAATTTATACTCAATAACTAAATATGTTATGAAGAGACACCTTCCTCATGAAAACTCGTGTCTCTTATGAAAAGGCACCCGTACGTGGGTATATATACAGCCCTCATTTCTCATTTGTAACGATCTCATTCATTCTTATACATTTACTCGATATAATATTATTTCATCCTAAGTGGATTACTTTATTCTATCATATTTAAATTGGATATTCTTATAATTGTCAAACAAGTCTGTTTGCCACATTGGGATCAGAGCCTTGTTTTTATGATCCTGGCCATTGGCCATATAGGCTTCTAGCCACACTGAAAATCTTCATAGTTTCTTTGATTGTCTGGTCTTTAACCACAAACCGACCTTTGGCCACTAAACTTTTGGTCAAATTTCATTGCCTTTGGCTACAAAACCGTTGGCTTTTTCCACACTAAAATTGGACAGGGTTTCTCTACTCCGGTTTTAACCATCATTGGCTTTTGGCCATCTCTAAATTCAAATTTTTTGTTGAAGAAGAAATATTATTCCGCTGCAATTTGATTTCACTGCCAATCACGAAACAAAGAATTATCACTGACTTTACATGTGAAGGGCAAAGTTAACATTTTTTCAGTTCTGTTGCAGCTACATAAAAGAAACAAAGAAAAATAGTTGTTCACCATTGTGATAAAAGGCACAAAATAAAAAAAAATATGTCGTGGAAACAAATCTGCATGTATTTTGCCACTTTTTCAGAAGAAATACAATAATGATTCAGGGATACGTATTATAGGTTGCCCACAGGGCGAACTGGATATCCTGTGTACTATAGGTTGTGTGGACATCTCATTCTTGATTGCTACATACAAGGAATACCAAGAACATCAATACAACTACCACCGCAGGCAAATCAGTTGAAAGAAAGCCAATAGATTTAATTCACTACAGGAAAACACAATTACGCTGCACAGATTCAATTGTGGAAATTAAAGCACAAAGATTATTGAAAGTATCGATACATAAACACGTTGAGAATTCGGAGCTTGACATAGTCTGGCATTGGGTCTAATTTCAACGTACATCAGCCAATACAGAGCCGTACGGTTGGGCTCAATTCCATACAGCCGCCTCCACAACTGTCGTTTTCCATTCGATGTACAACATTTCTGTACGATTATAAATACAGTCTGCAAGATTTAATTCACTGTTTGTACTGTCGTTCTTTTTGTCCGTACAGTACACGCCATTTAATTGTTGTCTGTACTGTCGCAGTTGTTTTCGTGTGATAGAGATATTGGGGTTGTGAATATACTAAACTTGAATTAATTCCAAAGGGTGCAACAAGGGGTGTGACCCAAGTGAGAAGGACGCCAATATATGTTAAATACATTAAATACATTAATTCGTATGTATTGTTGTTTGTTGTAGCTTCAGTAGGTATTCCCAAAAGAGGCCAAGGTGTCAGGCATGTGGAAATATTCGTTGGCCCCAGATTAGCCTCTCATTTCAGTGAAATCAGCCCCGGAATGAGGCTAGGGCCTCATTGGCAAGTTGATGGGCTTTGTGGGCATGTGATGGGTTGTCACACCCACAAAGAGGAATAAAATATTCTAATTAATTGTTGAGTTTAGAAGGGGTACCTAAACTCACTTAGTCGACTCCTATATAAGGAGAGGAGAGATTCTGACAAATCATTGTGAACATTATGCATAATGGAGTTAGCATAAGATAGAGTGCACTTGTGCTAGGAGCCTGGAAATTTCAGCAAGGGAAATTCTGCAATTGTAAGGCAAATTTAGACTAGGGTTTGTAGAGAATTTTTTGTTTCTGTCACTGCCAATGAAGGCATCTTTCCAGCCAAGGGAGGCACACGTGTGAGAGAGAGAAGGGGCAGCAGGCCGCACATGTGAGAGAGGAGATGCACGTGCGAGCAGCAGGTCATACGGACAATCCGTACAGCCACGTGTGAACAGGCCGCATGTGTGGAGGAACAGAAAAAGGATGGTCTGCACGTGTGGAGGTGACAGCAGGTTTGCACGTGCAGACTGAGAGGCAGGTGAAGCAGTCTGTACTGCTGACATCAGCAGTCGTACGGCTGACGTCAGCATAGGTACAGGTGGCAGCAACAGATTTGTCAGGCAGAGGTGATTTCAGGGTAATTTTGCCAAGGCAGATTTTACTGATTTTTCTGTTGTGAAGGACAAGGTTGTCCTCAGAATTTTGGTATTTTGGAGGACAAGGCTGTCATCAGATTTGGTCAAAGTGTGTTGACCAGGAGGGCTGGTTTTGCCCTCAAAATTCTAAATTTGACAAAGTTTACCGAACAGAAATTTGTGTCTCAGTTGTGTTGATGATTCATCTCTGATCTTTTGTGTTTCCATTGCATATAATTTTCAGTGTAAAATTATTCAGGGATAATAGCTAGGGTGTTACTGTTTGCTCACTAAGAAGCAATTTTCAGATCTGAAAATCAGTAACATAGAGTGCATGTGAAAATCGACATATATATAAGGTGTATAAAGTACATTAAAGTACAAAGTAACAAGTTTCTAAAAGGAGTTATAAGAGGTTAAAGTAATTAAAGGCTCCTTATGTTTTCATTTCAAAGTTATAAAGTGGCTAAAATATCTTTAAAAAAGGGAAAAAGTATTAATATTAAATGAAGTTCAAGTTTCAAGCTTGTAAGTGAAGTGTTTGGTGAAAAAGATAAAACCTCTTATATAAATTAAGTATTAAAAAAAAACTTTTGGAAAAGGTTTTTAAGGTTTTAATATCTATGGTAGGAAAAATATTCAAAGTTCCTAGAATTCAAAGGGATAGAACGGAAAAAGAGAATATATCTATATATATGTGTGTGTGTGTGTGTGTGTGTGCATAAGCTTCACAATCAAGAATTAATTATCGCAAAATCATAACGAAAAAACAAAATGGATCCGAGTAATACGAAAGGAGGAAGATTTACTTATGAAGGTTGTCCAATCTTATGTTACGGGTTTTCTACATTAAAGGGGAATTATCAATTTGGACCATAATACAAATTACATTAATATTGATTTGGTAAATCAATTATTAATTCCAAAGCCGAATATAATTGAAAAGGAAGATATTTTTCAAATTAAGGAGTTACAAGTAACAATTAATGAATATTAATAAATATCTCAATTCTATGTATAAAGAAGAAATTGGCATCATTATTGGGTTACGATGGTTTAGAAATCTAGGTACCTTCATCTTAAACATGGAGAAAAATTTTGTAACGTTTCCCCATAAGAAGAAGATGATGACATTTCAAGACACTACTATGAGGTCAAAATCGATAATACCTTCATCAGAAGACTTTAAAGATATCTTGAAGGTGATCCTTCAAGAAAATCAAAAGTCAATATCAAGGTTGCAAAAAGAATTTGATGAAGCTATCAAGGATAAAAATGAAGAAATTTCTCGTATAAAGAACAAAGTCAAAAGATACTTAATCAAATCACGAAGTCAAAGAATTCAAAACAGTGCGTTCAAAAGTTAGAACAAGAAAAAGACAATCTCGAGAAGAGCCTATCAGAAAAAAATTAAGAAAAATTTTGTTTGAAGAACCTTAATCGAAGGTTACTTGAGCAAATCAAGGAGGAAGAAATGAAGAAGAAAGACATGAACAAGGTTGACACACTAGATAATGAAGAAAATTCACGTCTAAAAAATCATAATCAAAACCTGCTTATGCAAATCAAAAAGCTTAAAAATGATAAGAAATCTCTGAAAAGTAAGGTAGAACAACTTATCAAAGAAGCATGGAAGTCTTCAGATGTGAAAATACAAGTTGAAGAGACAGGAACAAATATAGAACCAGTTAGTATCACAACTCGAGAATACAACAACCCAATTAAAGTAAAGACATTTTCAGATGTTGGAGTACAAACGAAAGAAATTCTGAGTGTACTTGCCAATTAAAGTTCAACAATTAACAATGCAACATCAATGCATGAACAAAATGCAACAAACATGATAAAAGAAAATCATGTTACTAGAAATCCTTATCAACATCCCAATCATAAAAGAAGATATCTTAAACAATCCGAGTGTCAACATCAGTTAAGTCAGGAACAACTAATTTATCGTTCGAAAAATATTGACACCAGTGCAATTAAGTCTCATGATAATAGTTTATCGTGGAAGTGCAATGTTCCGCAAATGATTGAATTAGGATGGTCAAATCCTTTTACGATTCGAAAATTTTGCTCGGCACTCAGAGGTTCATATTGTCTCGTATCATCAACTACGACATCTCCAAGAATAAAGGATGATGCAAAGACATTACAAGTCACAGAAAAAGACATCCATCCTTTCCATCACTATGCTTTGAGGACAAAGCATTTCAAAAGGGGAAGGCAATGCTATGAACACAAATATACATATAAATAGGTATAAATAGATAATAATTAAATAATAATAATTTATTCTCAATAACTAAATATGTTATGAAGAGACACTTTCCTGATCAAAGATCGTGTCTCTTATGAAAAGGCACCCCTGCATAGGTATATATACAGCCCTCATTTCTCATCTGTAACCATCTCATTCATTCTTGTACATTTACTCAATATAATATTATTTCATCCTAAATGGATTACTTTATTCTATCCTACTTAAATTGAATATTCTTATAATTGTCAAACAAGTTTGTTTGCCACAAAAACTGTAGAATATAAGAGCAAAAGATTTGAATGTAGGAGAAAGATTATTCAAAACAATACTTACAAGTTCTGGCTCTATTTTTTTCTTTCCTCCTTCAAGCTTCAAACATCTATTATGTTCCCTATTGGTCGCTTACCAAACACAGTTTCAAAGGCTAGAATAGATCTTGAGATCGTACATGTGGTCTAAGTAAAGTTGAGAGAGGGGCCTTCTTTTGGTTCCTTGGGATGTGTGTACCATGCCCAAGGATGAAAAGGGGCTTGGTTTGATCGATGTTGCCAATATTGCCACTCAGGGCTCCATTATCGTTGCCAACTAGGTGGTGAGGTGTCCAGGGCATGATGCTCCATGGAAAGTTCTATTTCGGCATAGGATGATGTCAGACCAACATGTGGGGTTGGTGTATGGGGAATTTTTCCTTGTTTGATACCATCACTAATGCCCATTTGTTCCAAGTTTCAACCTCTCTTATGTTCAAGAGTATTTGGTCCACATGGAAAGCAGTGGCAAGCTTGGTTAGGTGGATCATGGAGGGCAGCAAGGCAGGTTGGGATCTATCACAAGCCCTATTTGGAGTTGGCGGTCTCAGGGAACTTGTCTTGTTGAGTTGCTTTGCCTCCAAGCTTGTCGATTAAACAAGAAAGAGGGAGACTTCGGGGATGTCTCTACTCATTCTTGGAAAGATTGGTGGTCCTTGTCTTCAGAGTATGGACTTTGTGCCCTTGATTAACATTCAATTGTGAAGTTGGTAAGGCTTATTGCCGAAGAAGATTTGTTCAAAATGAATATTGTAATGTCAGGGTTGTTTTGGAGGGATCGAGTGGAGTGTTTATGACCCAATATAGCAGTATGCTTCTTGTCAACTCTACTTGTTGCACAAGCGACATCCGCTAGCCTTAGTTCTCAATGCGAGATGGGTGTTCATTGATCTACAGGATAGGCACAAACTTCACAGTGTTTAGCCCATTTGGCTCTCTTAGAAGTTGCAAGTATTTGCTTGGCTTGTTATCTACTAGGGGATCCCCTCTAAGGCCAAATTAACAAAGTGTGGGCTTTTTGGTGGTTTTGCCCTGTCTGCAACCACTCTAAGACAATGAAACATATTTTTGGAGTGTCACTTTGTGAGGAGTTGTTGGGAGTTCATTCAAGACCATTGCTTTGTTCTCCTTCAACGTCGAATTCACTAGGGAACGATGTTGTTTGGTGACTGCATCAATCTACTTTGCTCATCCTTCATTGGCATTTGGCAGTGTTTGAGAGTTTCTACCTTGTTCACCCTCTGGAAGATTTGGTGTAAGTTTGTTTTTGAGACTGAGGTTAGCCCATTGTCCGCATTTTTTGTTATGTGTTGTAATGAGGTATGTCACTAGTTATTAGCCAAGGGAGCCATGTTGATCAAAGATGCTCAAGTTTTAGACTCTTTAGCCTATTCAGATTTTATTTCAGCACTAGTAACTCTTCGAAAGAGGATATAAATTCCATTGTATATACCCTTCCACTTATGTTTTGTTTTGTTGTTTGTAAATATAACAAGTATTTTCCGAAAGTTGTATTTTGAGAAATTTGAAAAAAAAAACTTGCAATATACTCCTCATTTGCATTAAAGTCACCCATCTTGAGATTCGAGAATTAAGCTTCCAGTTGATTAACTTGAGCAGTATTCACCATTCCAAAGACAATTTTGAAGGTATCCCAAACTTCCTTTGCACATTCGTTATCTTTGGTATGATCAATGAACTTGAGTTCAACATAAATAGTGATCAACCCAAGAGCTTCGTCCTTCTTCAAAAATACAAAGTCATAAATGTCAACATATTCACAGAATGCAACTTCACCAAGTACACCCATAGACCTTTTCTACGAAGTAGGGCAGTGATTTGATCCATCCAATAATGATAGTGGCCCCATTCAAACATGGAATCAACCATTTTGAATCCATAGGCTCAACATCAACATGATGACACTGAAGACTTTCGAAATTTGCCTTTATAGACCCAATTGGTACAAAACCTAGGTAACACTAGGAATGGAGGTGTTGGTTTTAAAGAAAGGTAAAGAATGCCAAAGAAAACCCTAGAAAGAAGGCATGGCCCTAGACCACGGCTTATATCTCTAGAACCCCTAGACAAACCCTAGAAATGATGATCCATGAAAACCCTAGTTCAACACTCTAGCAAGATGCCACTAGTCAATAGTTTTTAGATGATCTAAAAGAATTGAGGGGATAAGGTTCACACGTACTTTGATACCATGTTGAGATCTACAAGGGTCAACAAGAGAATCGATTGAACCAAATCTTACCCAAATTCTAAAAGAAGGCTCCACACAAATGCACTAAAGAGAGATAGGTCTAGTGTGCTAGAGAGACGGTGCAAAAGAAAAGCACAAGGATATTGAAAATAATGCACAAATGCACCCAATATAAAATTTCTATAATGAATCAAGAAGTTCACTAGATGAGATGATAATAATGAGAACTTGAATTGTGTATTTATACACAATTCAAGTGAGGCATCCTTCGAAGAGGGGTTAGGGGCCCTATTACAACAAAATCTAGCACCAACAAAGTGTAAGTCCCAAGCACCAAGGTGATAACTTTGTGTAACTAGGGACCCAATGTCACCTTAGTAGCTCGTCCTCTCTCTTTAGGTGAGCTCTTCTCCAACACAATGAGAGTATCCCTAAGTAGGATTGCTAAGGCTCTAGAGTGGAGGCTCTAGGTAATGTTTGAAGAGCAAGCCTTAACAAAACAAGTGGTAGAAGTGGCGAAAAGATGAATGGTGTAAGAACAAAAAGGTAATGGAAACCAAAAGACTAGTGCCTACCAAATCTCAAGTAAAACGGAGTCAAGGAAGCGTGGATCGAAGAGGGAAAATGCATGAATATGTAAGGCAAACAAGGGTTGTTATACATGCCACAAATTTGCCTTATCTTGCTGAAAATTATTGCAGAAAAATAACTTGGCAAAGCTAGGGATGCCATTCTTCAGCATTATTATGAAGGTGATGTCATTATTCATATTACTTTAGGAACAACTAGGTTTGTTAGATGCAAGTTTAACACAACAACAATAGATAAAAAGAGGGATTTATATCCCCACATTACACCATCCAAAGAATAGATACTCCATTACAAGGCCTTCATAAAATGATACAAGGGTTTCCTACAACAATAAAAACACATGAAAGTAGTGTAAACATAAAAGCCTCACATAAAATAGAAGCAATACCTCCAATCTTCCATTAAGCTTGCCAAAATGATGTACAATGTCGCCGAAGAGGAGAACACCTTTAATCCCCAAATTCCCAACCATCATAAATGGAGAGAAAACTCCTCTTTATAGAGGGAACCTCTTCTCTCTTACAATAAAATAAAATGTTATCTGCCTAACTCCATGACAAGTCAGAGAAATAATATAATAATGGACTAGTTGGACCTATAAGAAATCAATGGCTGGCCATGTCAAGTGAATATTTGGACTCTAGCCTCTCCAAGGGAGCTCCCCAATCCAAAAATATGAAAGAAAATAAAACAAAAATCCCCAAGTGAGGGCATGTCACCTAAAATACGCATATTGACCAAGAAATATGTTATAAGGTCCACATAAAGTGCGCCCTCCAAGATGCATGCATGCAAAAATACGATAAAATATATGTCATAGGAGAACGCTCTCAAGGTCCACCTAGAAAACTCCTCCAAGGTACACCCTCCAAGATGCATGAGTGAAGAAACAATAAAATAATCTACCCTGGGATAGTGTTAAAATTTTAATTAAGAAATACCTAGGCAAGTGTTTCTCATCCCTAGGTGCCTAAGGGGTGAGAAAGTGCCTAATGTGGGCCCTAGTCATTTAATTTGGGAGATGCAAATTAAAAGGTGAATTTATGACTTTAGTGAGGGTGAGTGAAGACACACTCAATCTCAACCACTCATCTAATCCAATCTCAACAGTTGGATTAAGAAACTCCTCACCTACCTCATGAGGTCGATTAGGGTTGAAGGGCGCACCCATTGTTGGGTTGTTCATTCATTGTTGAGAGAGCAAGAGAGAGAGCATTTTTTAGCAGCAAGAAAGAGGCCATTTCTGAGAGCTAGGGCATGCATTCCAAGGCAGAATTCTAGCACAGAAATCAAGGCAAAAGGTTCAACATACACAGGAGGTCGTACAGTACGGATTTCGGGGTCCGTACAGTCCTTTGTGTGCACAGAAATCGAGGCAGAAAACAGCATTTAATTATGTCCGTACAGTACGGATTTATCAATCCGTACAGCCGTACTTTGGCACAGATTTCGAGGAGGGACAAACAGTTGTACCTTACAGATTTCATACAGGTCTGTAAAGTCCTTTCTTGGCACAGAAATCAAGGCCGATTGTTGTGTGATGTTTCTGGAAAGTTTGGCACAGTTTTCAAGGCGATCGTACACCCATTAATGCACCCAGAAAATTGTTGAAGTTGTTGGCACGAATTTCTAGGCAGTCGTACAGCCATTTGGAGGCACAGAGATCGAAGAGCAGACTTGTAATTTATTGCAAAAAATTCTGGAAAGAGTTTTGAGGAGTTTGGCTCATTTTCCTGTGTGAAGACTTGGCACGGTTATCGAGATAAGTTTGTCATTAAATTTCGGAAGATGAACATGCTGTAACAGAATTTCTCTGAAGCTCCTAAATAATAAAAATCTCCCTCTCTCACTGGTTTTCCCCTTGTGGGTTTTTCCAGGGTCGATGTTAGACCAAAAATCTTTGTGTTATAATTTTCTGAGTTTATGTGTTGCTGATATTTTATTTTTGCATTAAAAACGAAGTTCAGAATCCTCATGTTTCAGTTCTGAAAATTATTTTCTGTTGAGTTTTATTTGTTGTTATAAAACTGGGTTTGGGCATTAAACATTGGCTGAAAAATCAGCGACACTGAAACTGGGTTGGGGTCTGAAATTTTACATGGTATCAGAGCTGAGTTAAGAGAAGCAGAGATATTTCAGCAAGTCAGAAAGTTGGGACAGCAGTCACTTCACACGGCAGAATTTTGAATTTGTCATTTTCAACAAAAAATGATCAATGGCTACAGTTTTGAGAGTTGAGGACAGACTTGATGGGGCAGCAAACTTTGGTGCTTGGAAGGAGAGGATGATCTTGTTGTTGCAAGAAAATGAGTTGTGGGACATTGTGGAAAATACCGCAACTCATCCTGTGGTGGTACCTACTAATGCTACTCTTCTTGCAGCTTACACTAAGAAGAGTATCAAGTCTAAGAGGATTATTCTTGATGCCATCAAGGACCATTTGATTCCTCACTTGACGGGGAAGGCAAATGCCTATGAGATGTGGGAGTCTTTGACTAAATTGTACCGGAGTACTAATGAAAACCAAAAGATGGTTTGAGGGAAAAACTACAGAGCATAAAAATGACCAAGACTGAAAATGTGGTCACATACCTTACTGGAT
This sequence comes from Picea glauca, assembly GCA_000966675.3. Classification (NCBI taxonomy): domain Eukaryota; kingdom Viridiplantae; phylum Streptophyta; class Pinopsida; order Pinales; family Pinaceae; genus Picea; species Picea glauca. The sequence goes on along the minus strand of JZKD02S0809264.1, from coordinate 176,849 downwards.
TCACACAGGTGAGAGATGAGCTTGGAGCTGTGGGGGAGGCCATAGTTGACAGTGAGCTTGTGAGAACAGCATTGAATGGAGTTTCCAAACAATGGGTTGTTTTTGTGGAGGGCATTGTTGCTAGGGAGAAGCTTCCCAACTTGGAACGTCTTTGGGATGAATTTGTTCAGGAGGAGACCTGGAGAGGTTATGTACATGGCAGTTCATCTACAGGTCGTGAGGAGGAGAATGTGGCTCTTGCTACAACTAGCAAGAAGAAGTTCAAAAAGGGTCCAAAGGGAGGAAACAAGCCCAAGGGTGAAGGGAAGAAAGACATGAGCAAAGTCAAGTGCTTTGCATGCCATAAGTTTGGGGCCTGGGCACTATGCAGGTCAGTGTCCTAACAAGAAGAAGAAACAAACAACAGCTTCAGCAGCGGTGGAAGAGTTTTCCACCAAGTTTGACAAGGAGTTTTCCTTGGTTGTGTGTCTATCCACGAAGACCACTCACTCAGATACTTGGTATATTGACAGTGGTGCCTTTCGCCATATGACAGGGGTTCGTGAGCACTTAACAGACCTCACACATATTGGAGATGTTGAGGTAGTGCTTGGAGATGACCGGGAGGTCAAGGTAGTTGGTTGCAGGATTGTATCATTTCAGAGGGAGTCTTTGCCTCCCATGTCTTTGACAGAGGTTCTATATTTTCCGGGCTTGAAGAAGAACTTAGTGTCAGTTTTTGCTATTGAGGAGAGGGGCTATGAGGTCTTGTTTCGTGATGGGCAGGTGCTCCTTTACACAAAGGGGTCTAGTATCACTTCGGCCAAAGTGATTGGGACTAGACATGAGAAGTTGTACAAGATTATGTTCCAGCCAGCGAGAGCATTGATTCATACTACCAGCAGCAGTGACCTATGTGAGCTATGGCACAGGAGGATGGCACATTTGCACCATGGGGCTTTGAGGGTGTTGAGGGACATGGTGACAGAAGTTCCAGATTTCAGTTCATAGCACCATGAGTTGTGCAAGGGGTGTGCTTTGGGAAAGTACACCAAGATTGCTTTTCCGAGCAGTGACAGTAGAGCAGCAGGGATTCTTGATCTTATACATTCATATGTATGTGGCTCGATGTCTTCGGCATCGTTGACTGGTTTTCTATACTATGTTGTATTCATTGATGAATTCTCACGGAAGTCTTGGATTTTCTTCATGAAAACCAAAGGACGGGTCTTCAGTCGGTTCCAAGAGTTCAAAGCTCTTGTGGAGAACTAGACAAGGAGGAAAATCAGAGTTCTGAGGATGGACAATGAGGGTGAGTACACCTCCAAGGAGTTCATGGACTTCTGTGCAGGAGAGGGCATCAGGAGAGAGTTGATTGTTCCTTACAACCCACAGCAGAATGGGGTTGCAGAGAAGAAGAACAGGGCCATTGTTGGGGTTGCGAGAGCCATGCTACATGATCAAGGGTTGCCACTATTTATATGGGCTGAGGCATGTTACACTGCAGTTTATCTGCAGAACAGGAGTCCTCACAAGGTTGTGGGGAGCATGACTCCTGAGGAGGCTTTTTCTGGGAAGAAGCATGAGGTGGGGCACCTTCGGATTTTTGGGTGCATCACTTATTCACATGTCCCTTCTGAGAAGAGGACAAAGCTAGAGCCCACGGCAGAGAGAGGGATCTTTGTTGGGTACAGTGAGACTTCAAAGGCTTTCAATATATACATTCCTTCCTCAAGGAAGACTGTCTTGAGGAGGGATGTCAGATTTGAGGAGGACGGAGCTTTTAGGAAGTCTAGAGGGAGAGAGAAGGGTGAGCAATCTTCACCTCAGATTCAGGTGAGTCCATAGCAGACTACAGTGACACAGAGTTAGAGGCCACCAGTTTCGGGGACAACAGGTTCACAAGTGACAGGGCCACAGGATTCAAGTTCGCAGGCTACTGGTCCACAGCTTTCAGGATCGAGTACTCCAGAGTCTACTTCAGGATCACTGTCTTCAGGAGATGGGGTTGAGCAGGGAGAGTCCCCTCCACGGGACACTACTTCAGAGAGGAGGAAGCCCAAGTGGCTTCAGGATACTTTGAGGGAGGCACAAGGTTCGGTGGGGAATCCCAGACAGGCAGTGAGGGAGAGTAAACCTCTCGAGAGGTTTTGCAGCTACATCGAGTTGGTGAGCAGTATTCGGGAGTCTAAGCCTTCCACTTTTGAGGAGGCTTCTGGTAGACAGGTTTGGAGAGATGCCATGATGGAAGAGTACAATTCCATCATGAAGAACAATGTCTGGGAAGGTGTTCCTAGACCTGAGGGGAAGTTAGTGGTGACTTCCAGGTGGCTCTATAAACTAAAGCATGTTGCAGATGGTAGCATTGAGAAGTACAAAGCTCGCTTTGTGGCTAGGGGATTTTGACAGGTTGAGGGAGTCGACTATGATGAGACCTTTCCGTCGGTTGCTAGATATACTTCGATCAGGGCAGTGATCTCCATTGCTACAGAGATGGGTTGGAAGATCCACCAGATGGATGTGAAGACCGCATTTCTGAATGGTCTTATATAGGAGGAGGTATATATTGAGCAGCCATTGGGCTTTAAGGTGCATGAGAGAGAGTCTCATGTGTGTAGACTGAAGAAGGCATTCTATGGGCTGAAACAAGCTCCCAGAGCTTGGTATTCGAGGATAGATGCCTATTTGCAGCAGTTGGGTTTTGAGAAGAGTGAGGCGGATCCCAACCTATACTACAATGTGGTTGGAGAGGATCCTCTCATTCTTCTGCTATATATGGATGATCTTTTCATTACAGGCGCAAAGAGACTCATCATCAGCTGCAAGGAGAGCCTTGCTTCAGAGTTCGAGATGACTGATATCGGACTGATGCATTACTTTTTGGAATTGGAGGTTTGGTAGGAGCCTGGACACATCTTCCTGAGACAGGGGAAGCATGTGTGTGACATACTGAGCAGATTTCAGATGGAGGATTGTAGGCCCATGACCACTCCCATGATTACCAACTGGAAGAAGCTTCATGCTTCTAAGTCACAGTTGGTGGATTATACTTTGTATCGTCAATTGATCAAGTCATTGATGTATTTGGTCAATACCAGGCCAGATATTTGTTTTGTTGTTAACACTCTCAGTCAGTTCATGGTGGAGCCTAGGAGAGTGCACTGGGTGGCAGCAAAACATGTGCTCAGGTATCTTTGTGGTACGGTAGATTATGGTCTGGACTACCAGAGAGTAGATGGAATTCATTTGGTTGGCTATACAGATTCGGATTGGGCAGGATGTGTCAGTGACAGGAAGAGTACTTCAGGGTGTTGTTTCGCATTGGGCTCAGCAGTTATGTCTTGGTTCAGTCGGAAGCAAAAGTCAGTGGCTTTGAGTTCTGCAAAGGCTGAGTATATGGCAGCCAGTCAGGCCAGTTGTGAGGCCCTTTGGCTTCGCAAGTTACTGGTGGGATTGTTCGGTGTTCAGTTGAGGCCTACCGTGATTTATTGTGATAATCAGAGTTGCATCAAACTCTCGGAGAATCCAATTTTTCATGACAGGTCTAAGCATATCGAGATTCGTTATCACTTCATCCGTGACTATGTTCAGAGAGGAGTTGTGGAGCTATAGTACATATCTACAAAGGAGCAAGTTGCAAACATACTCACCAAAGCATTGAGCAAAGTCAAGTTTTTTATTTTTCAGGGACAAGCTTGGAGTGGTGAGTAACACTTTCCTCCGCAAGAGGGAGTGTTAAAATTTTAATTAAAAAGTACCTAGGCAAGTGTTTCTCATCCCTAGGCACCTAAGGGGTGAGAAAGTGCCTAATGTGGGCCCTAGTCATTTAATTTGTGAGATGCAAATTAAAATGTGACATTATGACTTTAGTGAGGGTGAGTGAAGAAACACTCAATCTCAACCACTCATCTAATCCAATCTCAGTCGTTGGATTAAGAAACTCCTCACCTACCTCATGAGGTCGATTAGGGTTGGAGGGCGCACCCATTGTTGGGTTGTTCATTCATTGTTGAGAGAGAGCATTTTCGAGCAGCAAGAAAGAGGCCATTTCTGAGAGCTAGGGCACGCATTCCAAGGCAGAGTACTAGCACAGAAATCGAGGAAAAAGGTTCAGCATACACAGGAGGTTGTACAGTACAAATTTCGGGGTCCGTACAGTCTTTTGTGTGCACAGAAATCGAGGCAACAGACAGCATTTAATTATGTCTGTACAGTATGGATTTATCAATCCGTACAGCTGTACTTTGGCACAGATTTCGAGGAGGGACAGACAGTCGTACTAAAGTCGTAATGTACGGATTCCGTATAGGTCTGTACAGTCCTTTCTTGGCACAGAAATCGAGGCAGGTTGTGTGTTTCTAGAAATTTTGGCACGGTTTTCAAGGCAGTCGTACAGCCATTAATGCACCCAGAAAATTGTTGAAGCTATTGGCACAAATTTCTAGGCAGTCGTACAGCCATTTGAAGGCACAGAGATCGAGGAGCAGACCTGTAATTTATTGCAGAAAATTCTAGAAAGAGTTTTAAGGAGTTTGTCTCATTTTCCTGTGTGAAGACTTGGCACGGTTATCAAGATAAATTTGTCATTAAATTTCTGAAGATGAACATGTTGGAACAGAATTTCTCTAAAGCTCCTAAATAATAAAAATCTCCCTCTCTCACTAGTTTTCCCCTTGTGGGTTTTTCCAGGGTTAGACCAAAAATCTTTGTGTTTTAATTTTTTGTGTTTATGTGCTGTTGATATTTTATTTCTGCATTAACAACAAAGTTCAGAACCCTCATGTTTTAGTTCTTAAAATTATTTTCTGTTGAGTTTTATTTGTTGTTATAAAACTGGATTTGGGCATTAAAAATTGGCTGAAAAATCAGCGAGACTGAAACTGGGTTGGGGTCTGAAATTTTACAGATAGTGCTCCATAACCACAATCTCAAAATAGTATAACCACCATCTCAAAATAGTAAGTGGTCCACAAGTTGCACAAGAAAGTGTGCAACAACTCACACATGTGAATCCCAAAGTAGGGCGCTCTAACCAATCCATAGATAAGTGTGCAAGATGAAAACTAGATGGAGCGCTCCACAAGAAAAGCTAGGTCAAAGGTCTTCAACAACTTCTTAAACTATAAAGATTCGTCATCTGCTCTTTCTCCAACCTCAATAAATAAATAAATAATCTCCAAGGTAGTTACAACTCCTCAAAACTTGTGCAAAGAAGTAGTCAACAACAATAAATTAATTAATCTTCAACTAACTCCACATGAGTGCACCCTAGAAGAATGTGCAATGGACCACTTCAAACCACCCATAATATAAAATATTTTCCTTGAAAAGATGTGCCCTAGAAGAATGTGCCAATGGTGGTCAACCTCATCAATACATGTGCCAAAACCATGTGATGTTTCCAAAACCATCAACTGATTTTCCCAAAACCATGTGTAAAAGCAAGCCAATGAGGTAGGGCACCCAAGTAATTAACCTTCACCAAGATAAAAATGATTAAATTAACAATTGAATAGTTAAATCAACCTCCACATGTGTGCACAATGGTTAATGCTCTAATATAACCATAGTCCACCTCCAAATAGTCATTGAATGATTAAATCACCATGAACATGTGTGCCAATGAGGGGATGTAATCCATCAAAGTGTTGCACCATGTAAACAAAAGTCATTTCCCTACCAAAACCCCACCATGTTACCAACATGAAAACAATATATAAGCTCTACCTAGGCTTGAACCTAGGGCACAACATCATCAAGGGTCTAATACATCATTAATACATCATCAAACTTTAAGAAAAGACTTGATCATCATGAAAACATGTGTAATA
>JZKD02S0809264.1:147323-158974 GCA_000966675.3 Picea glauca | reverse complement strand
TATATATATGTATGTATGTATTTTTTTCTTTAATTAACCAATAATCTCTTCTTATAACTTATTTGTATGACTTGGACACTTCACCTTTCTATACCCCTTTTAAGTATATATATATATGTGTGTGTGTGTATTTTTTTCTTTAATTAACCAATAATCTCTTCTTATAACTTATTTGTATGACTTGGACACTTCACCTTTCTATACCCCTTTTAAGTATGTTTCCATTAATATGATGCTTTTTACTTTTCTTTGTTTAACTAACATATATTATATATTATGTTTTACTCTTCCCTTGTGTAAGGTGCTTCGACTTAATTTTTTGGTACTCCAATTAAACAAATCTTGATAAGTAAAGGTCGTGACTACTTTTTGGAGACTAGCAACATTCCAACTCTGCTTTTATTCGTCCCGGAATAGCAATTAAATCAATTAATTGTACGGACTGCACAATTTATGTAATTGTATAGTACGGGGTCAGATTTGCGGCTGTAGATACGCCTTTGTACAGACTGGTACATACGGACTGTACTGCCACGATAATTTTGAGAAACCTTTTTTAATTTTTCTGCACGGTGGTACGGATTCCCTAGACAGTCGCAATCTGTACGGAGGAGTTTGCATAAGTCTGTATGGATTGTACGGCGGATGCTAAGTGGCGATTGGCTGCAATATTTTAGTGCGCCGATTTTTTAATTTGATGTACAGACACGTTGGTACAGAGTGGCACAGCGTATCCTATAATCGGTGACTGTACGGAGTACATAAAAATGCACGGATTATATGGATCCTGTACGGACAGCAGAATTATGATACGGTCTGTACGACGTGGCTGTGGATTAATAGTACAGATGGATACAGCAATTAAAATCGGTGGCTGTAATTTGTCTTTTAAATTTTCACTGTGGTTACAGATTCGGCGGCTGTACAATGCAATTCTTCTTAGCCAAATAGCACAGCTGGATTCTTTTTTCATCATGTTAATATATACATATTTTATTCTTTTTACTAATTTTGTTTTTCTTCTTCGAATTGCAGTAAATAGATTTCTTTCTCTTATTTTTATTTTGTGAATTTTCAGCGGAATGGTGTTTTTTTTTTACAAATTTCTGATTTTTTCCTTTCAAATTTCTTTGCAGCGGAATTCTGTTTTGTAATGTACCTTCATGAATTTTATGTTTTTCTTCGAACTTGCAGCAAAATATATATTATGTTTAAATGAAATTTGATTTTTTTAAATGGCCAAAGGCCGGTTGGTGGTCACAGAGATCAAAGAAACTCTAGGAAATAGAAGCTGGCCAAAAGCCAAATCAACCAATGGCTAGGATCAGAAAAACGAGGCTCTGATACCAATGTGGTGAACCAACCTGGCTCACAGGTTAAATAATCCAAAAAACTTGGAACACAATGTAAAAATCCATTTAGGATAATAATAATATATATATATATATATATATATATATATATATATATATATATATATAAAATAAGAATACGAATGAGAATGATGAAGAGTACAATGAAAATGAGGACCATATATACCCACGCAGGGGTGCCCTTTCATGAAGAGACGTGACCTTTCATCAAGAAGGCATCTGTTCATTATTAATCATTAACTATTGATTATTTATTATTATTTATATTTTATAATGTATTTACATTTATTATTATATATTGTCTTCATAACAACTTTGAGCAATGATGATGAGTTTGATGATTGATCATGTTGATCGGTGATATGTAGTAGACCAGTAGCTTGTAGCATCATGCATGTTGTTTTTTCAATTTTGGACTCTAGTGGCCAATTCGGGCCTCGTGATTATGTATTCTATTTCAGATATGTACTGTACTCGATGACATTTTGATATATTCACCCTTAAATGGTATATACATGAGCAAACTTCACGTATTTTTTCTCTAATAGTTTGGAATCTTTAAAATATATTTTTTCATTAAAGTTTTAATATTTGATGTATTTTTGGTAAACCAAGTCATCAAAATCAAACCGGTCCAATTCCAAGCCGAGTCCAAGTTGACCCTCGATCGATTTCGATTCCAAGTCTGAGTCCGAGTTTTTAAAACATCGCTACACACAAGACTTAGTAAAAACCATACATGAGAATTTCTCTTCATAAAGCTTCAACAAGAACATACAAATGCTTTTGGACACGAATATCTAAATTGGGAAAAATATCGAGATACTTGATGGTCCGTTGCCTAACCCACTAGGGAAATGATACCCCTTTTATTGGGGCAATCTAGTATTTAGAGTTTGCCTCGATTTGGTACCGCTCTCGCGGCCCATACCAAAATATTGTTTTACCCCTTGATGGTCCAGTCAACTATTGTACCTCAATGAATTTCTGGGAGAACCAACTAGCTTTGGGTTTGAGTGGCATTTCACCCCTAACCAATCCATCTTACATTACAAGAAAAAGAAGTTTTATATTTATTGCAATGTTTATATTTCTACTTTCTTAGATATCATGTTTACCTACTTCCAAAATTTGGGGGATCATGTTTCCATGTCAACCCTTATTTGGAAACTCATCCTTGTTTCCACATTTCATGAAACTTAGGATGAAACACTTCTCTATTGAAAGTTGTAGCATCAGACACGTACTTCCACGTTGGCGTGTGTCTAGCACGTGGAAGTCAGCTAATGCCTCTTTAGAACCTTAGAAGTTCATTTTGTGTAAGTGAATGACCTTTGTGTAAGTTCAGCTAGGCTATTTGCTGATTTGTATTTCCTCAGAAGGGCCATTATCCCAGGACGGGAAGCCTGATTTTATAGCAATAAAATCATCACAGATCTGGTTTCCCGCAAGGGTTTTTCTAGGGGTTTTACCCGAATCTTGTATGCAAATATTTTATGGTTTCCTGATTTATTTGCTTCCACTGAATATTTATTCGTTAAGAACCTAGCTGTATTGTGATTCAGTAAAATTTGTTTTTTTGCTCAGAATTAACAATCTGGTGCTAGGTTCAGAAAATTTAACATACTCAATATCAAAGATAGAGATAGACATAGAAGTAGAGCAGGAAGTACAGATGTCCCTGTCATCGTCTGTCACACAGAAGGAGTCAATGCAAATGTTGATAATGTCCTATGGGGAGTGCCTGGAGTTGAGCAAGCCTCATTGGTAAAGAAGCCTAATATCAATTACTGGAGCAAGACTTGAGATCTCTACAAAAGAAATTTTAGAACATATTATCCAATCTATTAGAAGTAGATAAAGGTGAACAGGAGTAACATTGATACTGATCAGCAAAGAACACAATCGAGGTTTGTTTTTCAAATGTGGGAAAAAAGGGCCAGGTACTATATGGTTCTGTTTCCAGAGGCTCCGAAGCAAAGACCAGTGCACAGAGAAAATAATGTGCTTACAAAAGAGCACATGTGTTCCTTCTTGACTAATCAAGCAAGGATGCATGCCCATTTAAATAGGCTTGAAACTAAATCCAAAGATCTGGAGAGCAAGAAAAAAATGAAGACTAAACAGTTTAGTCCCTTTTGAAAGGCAAGGGAACCAAGAAATCCAAGTTCTTTAGTGAATACTTTCTTCAAAGGGGAAAAAAGAATCAATATAGTCCATGGATCTCCTTATCTTATGAATAAGGTATGAGGTTCTGAAGGGAAATCTCTAATCTAAAAATGTATTGTTATTTTTTCCAGAGACATAAAACAATAAAAGTAAAAACTAACGATAACTAGAAAAAGAGTCATAAGGAAAATATTCCTACGTCATAAGAATTATTTTGTAGATAAAATCAACAATAAAGAAAAAAAGGAGAATATTTTATAATGGACTCGGTATTTTCAATAACACAGAGTTATTCATGACATATTATTATTAATATGGAGCAAGAATGGAGCAGGGATAACAAAATAAGCAACAGAGCCTCTAAGACACAAGAAGGTACCAAAAACATACTCAAAGAATAGTATTGTATTCTCAACTCTGTGTAATTGCACAATGGGACAAGAGCACCCTTAAGGGGAAAGAGTAACTTTGCATGACACGGCAAGTGGCCTCACGTAGTATAAAATGATATTAAAAGCAATCAATTACATTTTGGAATTTTCCACCGCAGCATCCACTTCTCCCCTGACTATAGGGACAATGTCTAAAAATGCACATGTTTTCACATGATACAATACAAATAGAATACATCAATATTTCACACTTAGGATGAGTAGCTAGGAATATGTATCACATATTGGGATATGGGAAGAAGCATCTACTTTGGCCATAGTTGAGGTTGTTGGAAAAATGACCACAAAAAACATAGGAGATATGAAATATGATTGTGTTCAATGGAGTCAAATGCTACAATACATTTCATCCCATTTTTATTTACCATTTGGGTAGTTATACTAAGTTACTATCTAATTGACCAAACTCCCTTTTAACTAATTACTTATTAAAGTCAAAACTACATTGATTTCATTATAATTTATGACAGGGCTCTCCACGCTATGTTGGGTTTGGATCATATGAGTATCATCACATGTATATGGAAGCTTCAACCTGTCAAGTTAGCCCCCACTTAGAAAAATAATTGATTGGGAGATGAGGGTATTTCCAAGATATTAGACAAGTTTTCTGTCTCTGATGGGATACTGGCAGAAGCAACAAAAATCAGATCTTGGGTTCGTCCATGGGAAATATCTGACCATTCACCTATTTCCAACAATGGTGAAGTTCCAACTTTTCCATTGGCAATCTTAACATTCAGGAACCTGCTAAGTTGGACAGTGATGGATGGGACAAAATTATCATGGAAGTTGAGCCTACTAGTTAGAGTTGGGGACCAATCCCCAACTAGAGTGATGATCCACAACATGATGTTGGGAAAGACCTGTTACAACTCTGTTTTTGCTTGGGCCTACCATCATTATATAGTTATGTGTCATACAGTGTTGCTATTATGTTGTTATGTATAGCCTTCATGGTGGCAGACAAGTCTTGTGGGCATTTTGGTAGTTAGCCAGCTGTTCTTGTGAAATTATGATAGCCCTTTGTCGTAGCTCTCTTTGCAGCATATTTTTGTATAAAAAGCACTCAAGGCACATGTTTTCAAAATATTAATAGTCATTGGAAACTTTTTATTCAAAAAAAATGTCCAAACTGATCAGGTATGCCTTGGCTGCTATGACAGTTCATATCTAAGGCATCACCACCTCATTCAGTTATAATTTCATAAAGCTTGTGAATGCCTACATTCTGGGGCCATAGGTAGTTCTGAAGGAGAAGTTCTAATTTATTGTTCATCTTTAATTGATATTGACATTAAACCACTATTTTATAACAAATGCAACCTCTTACCTTGCACAGCAGAATCCCATGAAGCACTTCGAATCTTTTCTAAGAGTTCTTCAGCTTTCTCAACAGTTGCCATTTTCATGGCCATACTTACCTGGAAAGTTGAAACAAGACAAGTTCATTAATGAATCAATCAGCTTCAATCATCATAGCTGGTAAAAATCTAAAACGATATAATATACCTCTGCATAATTACTGTATCCGAGCAGTTTAGCTCTCTCTAATCGAAGTCTCAAAATCTGATCAATAATTGGAGTGTTATCTAACTTTCCAGTAGAGGCACGAGTAACATAAGCGCGGTAGAGATCCTCACGAAGACTGCGATTACGTGCATGCTGTGCAACCGGCAGGTAGCTTGGAATATCTAATGTGATAATCCATGGCCCATTCTCCGCAGTTGCACCTTCATGCCCCTGGGAATCAATGCAGTATTAGAATGATCCCCTGCAAATGCAGAACTAGAACCTTTTGTTTATCTTAAATGTTGTTACAAGCTCGTAATAAGATACAGTAATTCCATCCCTTTATACAGATGCATAGAAAGCATCCATGGCAGAGATATGAACCACCTTGACAGCATAAATAACAAAACAGTTTGAACTTTGAAATGTTTATGGAAAAAAACAGAAAAACAAATTACTCCCGAGCAACATATGAAGCAATAGACAAACCAAAAACAAGAATAACAGAAATATGACTGTCTCAACTCTCAACCTTGCAGGACTTGCATTGATAGAAGTTTGTGTTGGCCAATGGGCTAAGAGATACCTTAGATGCTGCTGTTTGAGCAGCAAGACCAAGAGCAGTCGGTGGCAATCCCTCAATATCCTTCTTGTCAGTTATTAGCTTCTCAAAGCTTTTTGTTGCATCCAAAACGTTTTCATTAAATTTTAATGAAAGTTTTTCTAACTCCTGCAAAGACAAGTCACTAAGAAATAAAATCCCACACAAAAAGAAAGATATTACAGCTGCAATTCAAATATGTGAAGCTACACTCAAGGTAAATGAAGAAACAAAAACTTAAGTGCCAGGGGCTCCAGTTAAAATTGAATTAGTCATACGAAATGAAGGAAAGTAATCAAAAAGCACATTGGACGTGTTGGAGAATCAGATCTCTGAGCTATTTACAATTTTCATGGTCACAAAAGGTCATAGTCCTTCGATACACTTGTAGTCCTTTTATGCAAGTTTATATTTGACACTGATATGGCAGTCTTACACAACATCTCCATCAATTTCATCTGAACTAGGAAACGTTTCCTCGAGAATCTCCAAGAATTTGAATTGCACTGAAAAATATTTAAAACAGGATGCTACTTAATATAGAATCCAGCTTATATTTCAAGCAAAGTTGCACAACTCAGACTGGTGAACAACTGAGAAAAAAAAAAGAGTGCAACTATGACTTGGAGTTGGGAAAAATATGGCATAAACTCTGCAAATGAAAAACTTTCAAAATACTTAAATGTCATTAAAAAAGCTGAGAGTTTTCTTTCCATGACAAATTCTCTTTATAGACATCAAAGTAATCATAAAATCATTTATAATCAATAGGTAAATGTGAAATTTTAAGCCCAAAGGGGTTGGATCCAATGGTGGAAAGCGAGGAGTTTTTCACCATTGGGAAAGGTTCAATTCAAATGAGGGCCGCTTAACCTAGACCCATGGGGGCACCTTGAGGTAGTGGTCGAACGTGTGGTTGCACCCAGAGATATTATATTAAATGATATCGTGACCCGTGCACTCATAAGTGGCTCAAAGCCCACCCCCATGTCCTTCAAATTTTAAGTCAAATCCAGATAAAACAATCAATTTCGAGGGACCTCATTCTACATAGCGACCCAAGTTTGAAACCTGCCGCTATCGGGTATCTAGCGCATTGAGCTCCTCCATCTCAGCAATCCAACCTAATGGTTGATCAACCTTTGTTAAAATTTTAGGGAAAATGAAAGCGGTAATATCTTTTTAAATTTAATCATTACTGTAAATAAAGATCAGCACTTAAAACAAAAAAATTCCAAAGTAGATTAAGTACAGAAAATATAAATATGAACATGCTAAGGAGAACCAATCCTTAACTAGGACTGATCATGAACAGAAGAAAAAATTTCTGAATATTAACTTGAAATAGATGCAGATGTAAACACTAGCAAAACAAGACCTGAACTTTACCTCAGCAAAAACAATTAATAGGAGTAACTGATGTGTAGCTGTCCTCTTTCTTTATGCTCAGAAAAGCTATGAAGGTCATGGATCAAACCCTCAAGGATTTGATCTCATCAAGATCTTAAGTGAACAGTTTTCCAAGAAGAACTCAAGAATAATCAGCAAGAGTAAGACTGATATCAAAACCCAAAGACCAAAAAACTCATTGCTGAAGCAAACCCCAAACAGCCAAACAAAACTGTCAAAACAAGGAGRGCTGATATACCAAGTAGACACCCTAAGATTGAAGCTTAGGTCTATCCTAYCAGTCCCTAGAAGGCTGAGATAAATATGGCACAAGAAAAAGAGGAGCAGCAGCCAAGTGAGGGAGGACGGCRGCCAAGGGAGAGCTTACGGCAGCTTGAAGCAGAGAAAAGAGGGGCCACAGCACCCTTCACCAGCAAACAGAAGTAGGCCGAACTTTACATCAGCACAAGGATGCCTCAAATCAGCAAGAGGAGACTCACATCCAAGCAGCAGAATTCTACACCAGCAATATACCAAAACCCCAAGGAGGCCGCACCCTCAAAATCCAAGAGAAAGTCCACCACCAAACAAAAGACCAAACTGAGGTAGCCGCAGCAAATCAGACCAACCGATGAGTGTATGGAATGAATGAACAAAGAGGTCGTACCTAACAATAAAAGAAGAGAAGCCTTCAACGAGGCCGCACCCAAACACACCTTCAATCAAAAAACTGAACTGAGCAAGGAGTCCGTACCAAAATTTCAGACCAAGAGAACTGAAGGTGTAAGAATGTAATGAGAGAGTGAGGGGTGAGGTTCCTTTTATAGTATAGGAAGGGTTAGAGTTAGGTTTAATTAAAAACCTAATAATTAAAATATAAATAATAATAATAAAAGATAATTAATATTTTAATTATTAAAAATATTAATTAAAGTCAATTAAATCAAAGTAACTAAAGAAGACCAACACCACATTAATCAAGAAAGGGAACGAGGCTAAAGCAAGAGGAGGCTACAAGACAAAGTCAAAGGAGTCTTCTTCAATGGCAAACTGTCCACATAAGCCTCATGATAACTTATAAGCTTTATCATCCCTGCGTAACAGGAAACATCAATGATGTGGTTATGTCCATCTTCGTAGCTACTCCTAGGTCTCATGGACCATCCCGAAAGAGAAGACAAAGATCACACATCATCACATCTTGGTACTCAACCAAGAACCACCTGGCCCCAGATCAAGTTACCCCGGAACACATCTGAGGGCCCTAGAACACATCTAGGGTCTTATCCACCAAGGTACAAGACCAAGGATCAATCCAAGCATTAAACAAGGATTCCCTGGAACACATCCAGGGGCCCTAGAACACATCTAGGGACTTATATCATCAACCACCAAGAAACACATCCAAGGATCAATCCAGGCACCGAGCAAAGATTCCCTGGAAGACATCTAGGGGCCCTAGAACACATCTAGGGACTTATATCATCAACCACCAAGGTATACAACCAAGGATCAATCCAAGCATCGAACAAGGATTCCCTGGAACACATCCAGGAGCCCTAGAACACATCTAGGGACTTACTGCTTGGTCCTTGACCAGGAACCCCAACAATACAATGGGGGCCCTCACTAGGGTCTTTTGCCATGGCTCTAACTGCTTGGTCCCAAACCAAGAAACCCCAGGAGTGTACTGGGAGCCCTAGATCTCAGCTAGGGTCTTTTCCATCCTCTGGAGAATGGCTCTTGCAGTTGCATTAGTTTCAACAACCTTGTCCAACTCAATCACATCGACACTCTTGTTGGCCAATGATATCAAAGTACTATCAAGTTTTAGTTTTGACTTCATAGATTTAATGGCAAAAAGAAAGAAAAAAATAAATTCAAAAATTATTTGAAACTAATAAATATACTATAATTGAATAGAATCCATCCTTCCAATTGTCTATCGTGGAATAGAACATTGCACTACATGAACACTAAGTCATTCCTCTTTTTGTGCAAATTGACTATGTTTCTTTGAGTGTATGGACTTAAACATACTCCAATCATTAAAATGCATTGCCTCGACAATTTTGCTGCATGTGCTAGTATCATCATGAGTGAGCAAGAGACAAAGGAGCTCATCATAAGCCAAGTATAATTGACTACTTGCCATAACAAGAAACCAAAACTCATTCAACCAAGGCTTATTACTCGATACTTAGGCATCTCATCCGGCACAAATGCATGTAAAACCTCTTTCAAACTTGATAGAAAGCTTCAACGTCCACCCACTCCAGCATTCCTCTTGCAGGCCAAGTGACTACTACGAATAGAATCTAGGCTGCAAGTCAAGTTTCCTACTCATGTCTACTTACTACTAGTACAAGGTACAAAAACCTAGAAAAGCTTCTTCAACCCTTCGTTTGGGAGAAACAGGGAGAGAAAAGGGGCTTGTCATTAATCTCGTCACACCACTGCACTTTGCCCAGGAAGGATGGAAGGCTTAACCAGAAAAATCCACTGCTCAGAGGACTATGCTAGAAGCCAAATAGGTTGTAAAGGCCATTATTTTAATGCCAACTGGAAAAAACTTGTGGTATTCAAAATGTTACTCATGTATTTGGCATACTTGGCCATTTTACTCTCTGTGACATTGTTGGTGCAATTGAAACCTTCAAGATTTTAGTTTCATTTTTTCTCAAGCAAATACAGAGAGCTTCGCAATTGTATCCAAACTGTTGCATTAGGACTATTTGAATTTTGTACTATCTTTGAATTTAGGATGCAACAGCACGATCAATTTGGACTTTTTTGACAAAAAAAAAAACAATTGGAGTTAATTCCCTCTTTTGTGACAAAGTGGCTAGCAAAGAAAACCTTTCATACAAGGGCGCAGAGAAGGTCGTAATCCTGGAGACTGTAATGTCCCCATTTTTGGGTTCCTTTGCTCTGCAATTGGAGATATCTTTATGGGCTTGTGTCAGCGTGATCAGAGGGATGATTTGATGTTACTAGCGAGCTTAGGGGGTTTAGAGGAGTTATATGATGCTTTCAGAGGTCCGCTTATCATCTTTTATTATCGGGATTACACCTGCGTAGTCAGATTTTGATTCGGACGCATTTCAACCGTTCCCGTAGTTTGGGAGTATTAATGAGCATTATTTAATAGATTGCACTAAGGTTGTCATTTTAATAAATTATCTAAGAGGGGTACCTTGGCGTAATAGCCCGTTAGAACCAGGATGAAGAGCTCTAAATCTTGAGATGATAAAAAAGTGACTTTCAATGACCAGAAATGTTTTAAAGTCAAATAAATCACTTTTTGGGAGTAAAAAGATTAATAAATTAATAAAGTGTTTTTACTAAAGATAAATTAAAAAGTCACTTGAGGGGAAAAAAGGAAAAGAGGTATAAAAGTACAATGAGAACTCATTCTCTCATTATGTTGATAATTGTTTTGATATTGGTTTGACGAGCTCTTGGAGCCTTTGGAGTTTGGAGTGAAACCCTCATTTGGATTGGTTTTGGTAGTAAAAGATTCCACCCTAGCTAATCAGGTTTCGGTGGTGAAAGATTTCACAATAGCCATTTGGTGCGGAAACCATTCAGGTTTTACACTTGCACTCATCTTGAGGAGGTTGATCCATTGTTTTGCAGTAGTCTGGGGTTTGTAAAAGACACGTCTCTTCTTATGCAGGATGAGTTCTTCTTTGGGAAGCCAATTTGTTGCATAGAGACCGAGTTCCCTTCAATCTGGGCGAGTTTCTTGTTAAGGGGCTGAGTTATTTGCTGCTAGGGACGAATTTCATGTTGTTGGGCCGAATTTATTGTCAAGGTCCGAGTTATTTGTAGATTGGGGAGGCTGAATCCCTTGCTGGATGAGTACTCAGGGTGCTGGGCCGAATTTCTTGTCAAGGGCTAAGTTATTTGGTGATTGGGGAGAGGCCGAATCCCTTGTTGGTCGAGTACTCTTGGTGTTGGGCCCAATTCTTCTTGGGAAAGCCGAGTTTGTTGTAGGCAGGGCGCATATTCTCTGTGGAGGGCCGAGTTATATTGCAGAGATCTCATTTCTGTGGTGAAGGCCGTGTCTATATTGGGCAGGCCGAGTTTGTGGTGGAGGTCGATCTCTCTTTGGCAGCAGATTGTATGGTGTGGAGGGCCAATTCAACAGCC
>JZKD02S0809253.1:0-14511 GCA_000966675.3 Picea glauca | reverse complement strand
TTTATCAAAATGCGCCACCCATCAAAATGCACCACCCATATCCTGTCCTTCCAAGATATACCATATGTACATCGACCATATAACTCAATTAAATTGCATGACAATTAAATTTCTAGCTAGGATATAACCATAACCATTTTAACCTTTCATGTATGTGTTATAGTAAACTTGTAGAGTTAGATCCCTTTTCTTTTTGCATTTTTTATAGTATTTTTGCCTTTCTCTAAACTGCCTTTTATGTATTTTCACTAACATGTTTGTTGTGCAGGTGCCATAAGAACATATAGTAATGATATCAATGAATATAATAGGGTGTAGTAACATAAATAACCAACACTTCATGAGCTCAAATCATGGCCAATAACAACAAGATATCATCAACCATGCAAGTTGTGTCGCACATCATCATAACATCAAATATGAACAGATATGATCTTCAATAATTCAAGGGGATCCCACCCACTAGTATTATTTATCTTTTATAATAATAGGCCTTAGCAACACTTTGCGGGAAAAAATTCGTTGACGATTTTAATCTTCAACAATGGTATTGAGCACAAAACATACCAGTCAACTAGTATCATCATCATAGAAACACGGGCTATCTCATGATCAAATCATGAGCACCATCAACATTATCCAATTGGATAATCTCCATGACAATCAATACAATTTCGTCTGATAGAACACAACTGTTTCTATCCATATCAATACATAACTACTATCCAGTGGTATACAACCATACCAAGTAGCACATGGATACTAACCAATACACAGTCACAATCAATAGAACACATCCACCACAGTAGTATACAACTACTGACCAGAGACATACAATCTCTACAAGATTCATATCATCTGATATCAACCTGCATAAACAATATCATGATACAAGTTGATTCATTTGGGTCATTCTTCCACTCACGTCAGTTTGAGATATGGAAGAGAATCTTCCCTCATACAGTAAAAGCACCAACCATGGGCTATCTGGATTATTCTTCCGAAGCATGGAAAAATAACTTTCCCTGATTTCAGAGCCTAGACCATTCACCTAACTGGGCCATTCCTCCAACACTAATCATAGGGAAACCTGGATAGAATGAGTCTGCCCTAGGGAATTCCTATCCCTGATTGTTGAACCTGGACCATTCACCTAACTGGGCCATTCCTCCTGTTAGCTCTCTGTAAACTTCGTTTGGTTGAGAAACGAAGGATAAAGGCAACCTACAAACCAAATTTGAGGCCCGAAACTATCCTTTCATACTTGGAGAGGGATCTCTCTAGAGACTTCGTCTCAGTACCAGATATGACTTTAAGCTTTCGGCTAGATTTAACACTTTCAATCAATAATTTCTGGTTCTATTCGCGAAAGAGAGTAAGACATTGGGCTATGGAGTTGATTTAATAAAACGATAGAAACAAATGACTTAGTGACTGAACTTGAGAGGATAAAGGCTAAGTAAGCAACAATCTTCAATTAAAAATTGTTGTGTGTGGCAAGGGGGAAAACACATGAAGAAACTTGAAGCACCATTGAGGATGAATTCAGAGTTAACTTAGACGAAACATAGTTTTTCTAAATGGCGCGAATCTAGAGAAATGTGCAATGAATTCTAGATTCGAAATTATGTTTCGATTTAGATAGAAATATATATGAATAAAAGAATACAGGAAGTATGTATGCAAAGCAAGGAAACAATACATCCAACTGCTACTATTAGAATCTTTTCATCAAAGCTTCAGGACCTTTGCATTAAATTTCGATCGAGCTCAAAGCTACATTCGATTGTCACTATCTACACTAATGTTTTTCCAACCAACCTGGCTTACATTGAAAGGAAAAAATATATAGGCGAGGGCGCCGCTTGGGCTGCCCTACTCTCTAGCTACTCTCCCCAGAAATTAGGCAACTGACTGTCCTCTATCAGATGAATCTTCGTATGACATTTTTCCAGAAATAGAAACCAATTCTATTTGATCGCATTGTAACTACTCGTCTTTGCCATGGCTGTTCGGTCATTAGCAAGATCTCGTCGTGGCTGGGAGTAATATGTTGATGTCTTCCTCTTGATAGGGTATCAAAATGATAAAATGCTCTGTCAACCTCCCACCATCTGTTGTAACATCCTTGATTTCTTCTGCGTAATCATTTGCTGGAGTGCGTACGTGGCAGGTGAATGCGGACCGTCGATGTCGTTACCAAAATGGAAACATCATTTGAAGGGTGACACCTTCTTCAAAACTGTCAAAATCCATGCCATGTTTGAGAATATAAGAATGAACTCAGCTAATCATGCTTCTGATCTTGTCTGTATTTTGGATACCCGAACCGTTCTCCTGAGAGA
This sequence comes from Picea glauca, assembly GCA_000966675.3. Lineage (NCBI taxonomy): Eukaryota > Viridiplantae > Streptophyta > Pinopsida > Pinales > Pinaceae > Picea > Picea glauca. Next base: position 12,166 of record JZKD02S0809253.1, on the reverse strand, counting down.
CCAGTTGCGTCATTTCAAGTTCATCACTTGCCTTTGCAGAACCTTATTCCCTTTCAATTTCTTCTGCGCACTCGGAAGATCCACACAGACTTTCTCCCCGACTACTTCACATTATCTGAAGTGTTTCAAATTCCTTTCTTTAGATGTCCTCTATGTTTCACGCAGTTGTATGATTGTATCTTGCACTTCCCTGAGCTGTCTTTTGAGCCACATTATGTTTCCGTCGTGACCTTGTGATGCTAATACTTCAAGGGTATTCACTACCAACTGTTGTCTCAATTCTCTATTTTCCTGGTAAATCTCGATGATAGCGAGCTGCACTTGCTTGAGCTGCTGAGACAACTCACAAACATCTGTGACTTCGGTGTTTGTACTCCTCGTTCCGTTCCATCTTTCTTGACTTGTACCTTCACCAGGTTCTAGCCGAATGACATGCATGAGAAAATCTTCGGCAACCAACTTTGCACGTGGTTCACTCGAGTCTTGGGTTCCTCCATCTTCCTTTTTCTTCCTTGGCCTGCCCCTTCTTCGGGGTATTTTCTATTGGGGGGGCAAGGCTTCCAATGTCTTTCCTTCCTGCGCAGCTTTCTTCGCTCCAGCCTCTGCACGATGTGATGTTACTTTTTCCGCGGTTAGAGGGAAATATCCCTTTGGATACTTGAGGATGCCTACTGTGAGAAAAAACAAATCCCAATTTCTTCCCAACCATCTTAACTTCTCAACTACCAACAACTTAATCAACGAGACATGTGATAGTTTTCTTTTTGGCTGATCCACTTCAGCCCGGGCTCTGTCCACCATCTCTTAGAGGTTCTAATGTAAGAAAAAGGGTAGATTTAACGACCTCCTTCCCATGAAATGAACCAACAATCGAATTTGATGCAAATGTACTTTGTCAAACCTCCCCTCATAGGTGAAATATTTCCTAATTACTCTAAGGAGTTTCTGAAAAAGGTTCCTGTAAATATCTACTCGGAACGTCCGTCTTGACCTTTCCACCTAGACAGTCTCACTTGATGAAGTCTTCATAGCACTGCGCATCCAAGGGAATGCCTTTAAACCACCTTTCTCCATGTAGAGGTATATATTTTGAGGTCGACATGGTTTCCTCTATTTCTTGGAAAGTGACACCCACAATCACCGCGTAGGACCCGTCGAAACTGAGTGCAAATTGCTCAGCTAGTGTCATATTGAATCCTTGGATTTTCCAGCAAAAAACCATGCATCCGAAATGTTCAAAGGATGCTCTGACCTCCAGATATTCGTTGACCAACATCAAGCTTTGGGTCTTGGGCCCAACACTTTTGTTGCTCCGCGCACCTTTCCTTATGCTTTGGGAGGTTGCCATGACACAACGCATATTTGTTCTATGCACGGTGGATTTGGCACGGGCCTAAGGTAGAAATATTGATCAACCAGGGATTGTGAGAAACATTACACACTGTGCATAATCTTGGGTGGTGAACATAATGCATGCAGAACCACCAGAATTTATAGAAGAGCAGGAAAGAGGTGGAATTGTGCCAGGGAACACTAAATTCATGGCGACTGGAGGTTTCAAAGAAAACTGAAGATTTTTCGTAGCACATCCGCATGACGAGTACACTTCGGGGCATGTAAAGTACAAATGATAAGAGATGTAGAGCATACGTGATATGAACACCACTATTTTTCTCTCTTTCTGACTTCATAATGAGCTAATGATGGTCATTTTACTTGCCGACGCGACTTCTATTGAACAACTTTCCTTAACCTTCGACATGTAAAAGCCTCCTTTCTAGCAAGACCCGACTCTTTGGGAACAAACTCGTACCATTTACACTTGTTTTAAATCTTACATCCCTTCCCAACTCCAAGGGCCAACCAACCAATTGATGACTTCGACCCCTTTGTTATTTGGTACTTGACCTCACAAGTTTTAACTTACGGGCCATGAATCGACTAAGACCGACTCTAACTAAAGGGAAAAATGATGACACTAACACCTCCAACACTTAACATAGTGAAACCTGGAGAGAATGAGTCTTCCCTAGGGAATGACTGTCAAACCATTTCCTAAGGAAATGATTGTCCTGCACCAACCTCCAAAACAGACCATTCTTCAAAACTTCTCACAACTGTGAACTTCGAAAGAATGACTTCCCAACGAGGCATAACATTCTACTTGACCATTAGTGAGAGTGAATTCCAAGAATAATGATGCTCCTAGACCATTCCCCCACACTGGCCACAAGGGGAATCATTTTCTACAGTACATAAACAATCTATGAGACCATTTTCATTACGAAAATGACTGTCCAATCTGAACCATTTTCTAAACTAGAAAATGCATGTCTGTCAAAAAATATCAAACCACTTTCCGAATTGGAAAGGAATTGCCTATCCTGGACCATTTTCCAAACTGGAAAAATGAATTTCCATAAATCAATGATATATAAGTGCTCCCTTCCAACCTGGAGAGCCATATCTTCCCTTTCAACTAAAGGAGTTATCTCCACGATCCCCAACTTGTCTCATAAGTATGCAAACTTTATCCTGGATAAAGGCTTTGTTAAAATATCTGTTGTCTTCTCATCTGTGGAGATATATTGGAGCTGCAATTCTCCTTCCTGGAATTTATCTGGAATAAAGTAGTATTTGATCTAAATGTGTTTCAACCATTCATGAAACATTGGGTGTTTGTATAGCCTTATATAACTCTGATTGTCACAGTATATTATGGTCGAATCTGGAACCTGATTAAATAATCCAAAAATCATCTTTCTCATCCATACTTCTTTTGTACATGCCTCACATGTTGCAATATATTATGCTTATGATGTGTTGAGTGTGACATAATTTTGTTTCCTACTTCCCCAAGATATCATAGCGGAGCCAAAGATGAAACAGTATCCCTAAAGTACTCCTTCTATCTTCTGCACTCCCTGCCCAATCTGAATCTGTGAATCCATGAAGTTGTATATCACTAGATGAGCTATATCTTAAACCATAGTATAACATCCCATATATATATATATTAGAACATGATTTGCAACTATCCAATTCTCATGTATGGGTTCCACCTAGAACTGGCTTAGGGCGTTTACAACAAAGAAAATATTTGGTCGATTATTCACTAAATACATTAATGACCCAATCAATTGCCGATATAGGGATGGTTCTACTGGATTGGAGTCTGAGTCTCTTACTTTCCTTACATCTGTGGTTATAGGAGTGTCCATAGATTTTCAATCCATCATTCCAAGATTTTGAAGAATCTTCATTGCATACTTCCCTTGTCCAAGGAATACTTCACCACACTTCTGCCATACTTTTAGTCCCAAGTAATAATGCATGAGACCGAGGTATTTCATATCAAAATCACAAGCTAGTTCCTTCTTACACTGGGTGATGAGAGACTCTTCACCTGTCAAGAATAAATCGTTGACATATAGCAGTAGAATCATAGGTGCATTGTTCATGACTTTGTAGTATAGATTTGGATCTGCAAGACTCTTGGAGAAACCAAGTCTTATTAATTAGTTGTCTATTCTGACATACCAAGCTCTTGGAGATTTCTTGAGTCCATACATGGATTTCCTTAATCTGCAAACATGAGTGTCTTTGGAGTGTACTTCAAATCCTTGAGGTTGTTCAATGTATACTTCTTCTTCAATTTATCCATTGAGAAAATATGTCTTTACATCCATCTGATGTAAACTTCATCCCATGGAAGAAACAAGAGACATAATTTCTCTAATAGAAATATATATGGAAACAAGATCAAATGTCTCATCATAATAGTCTCCCTCCTTCTGGGATAATCCTCTAGCTACGAACCTTTCTTTTTATTTTTCCACGCTTTTTTCTGTTGCATGTTTGATCTTATAGACCCATTTTGAAGTTACTACTGATTTTTCTTTGGGTATAGGCACAATTTCCCATACATCATTTTTCATGATGGACTAGTGTTCTTCTGTCATGGTTTATTTCCATTGTTTCTGTTNGGAAACAATACATCCAACTGCTACTATTAGAATCTTTTCATCAAAGCTTCAGGACCTTTGCATTAAATTTCGATCGAGCTCAAAGCTACATTCGATTGTCACTATCTACACTAATGTTTTTCCAACCAACCTGGCTTACATTGAAAGGAAAAAATATATAGGCGAGGGCGCCGCTTGGGCTGCCCTACTCTCTAGCTACTCTCCCCAGAAATTAGGCAACTGACTGTCCTCTATCAGATGAATCTTCGTATGACATTTTTCCAGAAATAGAAACCAATTCTATTTGATCGCATTGTAACTACTCGTCTTTGCCATGGCTGTTCGGTCATTAGCAAGATCTCGTCGTGGCTGGGAGTAATATGTTGATGTCTTCCTCTTGATAGGGTATCAAAATGATAAAATGCTCTGTCAACCTCCCACCATCTGTTGTAACATCCTTGATTTCTTCTGCGTAATCATTTGCTGGAGTGCGTACGTGGCAGGTGAATGCGGACCGTCGATGTCGTTACCAAAATGGAAACATCATTTGAAGGGTGACACCTTCTTCAAAACTGTCAAAATCCATGCCATGTTTGAGAATATAAGAATGAACTCAGCTAATCATGCTTCTGATCTTGTCTGTATTTTGGATACCCGAACCGTTCTCCTGAGAGACCAGTTGCGTCATTTCAAGTTCATCACTTGCCTTTGCAGAACCTTATTCCCTTTCAATTTCTTCTGCGCACTCGGAAGATCCACACAGACTTTCTCCCCGACTACTTCACATTATCTGAAGTGTTTCAAATTCCTTTCTTTAGATGTCCTCTATGTTTCACGCAGTTGTATGATTGTATCTTGCACTTCCCTGAGCTGTCTTTTGAGCCACATTATGTTTCCGTCGTGACCTTGTGATGCTAATACTTCAAGGGTATTCACTACCAACTGTTGTCTCAATTCTCTATTTTCCTGGTAAATCTCGATGATAGCGAGCTGCACTTGCTTGAGCTGCTGAGACAACTCACAAACATCTGTGACTTCGGTGTTTGTACTCCTCGTTCCGTTCCATCTTTCTTGACTTGTACCTTCACCAGGTTCTAGCCGAATGACATGCATGAGAAAATCTTCGGCAACCAACTTTGCACGTGGTTCACTCGAGTCTTGGGTTCCTCCATCTTCCTTTTTCTTCCTTGGCCTGCCCCTTCTTCGGGGTATTTTCTATTGGGGGGGCAAGGCTTCCAATGTCTTTCCTTCCTGCGCAGCTTTCTTCGCTCCAGCCTCTGCACGATGTGATGTTACTTTTTCCGCGGTTAGAGGGAAATATCCCTTTGGATACTTGAGGATGCCTACTGTGAGAAAAAACAAATCCCAATTTCTTCCCAACCATCTTAACTTCTCAACTACCAACAACTTAATCAACGAGACATGTGATAGTTTTCTTTTTGGCTGATCCACTTCAGCCCGGGCTCTGTCCACCATCTCTTAGAGGTTCTAATGTAAGAAAAAGGGTAGATTTAACGACCTCCTTCCCATGAAATGAACCAACAATCGAATTTGATGCAAATGTACTTTGTCAAACCTCCCCTCATAGGTGAAATATTTCCTAATTACTCTAAGGAGTTTCTGAAAAAGGTTCCTGTAAATATCTACTCGGAACGTCCGTCTTGACCTTTCCACCTAGATAGTCTCGCTTGATGAAGTCTTCATAGCACTACGCATCTAAGGGAATGCCTTTAAACCACCTTTCTCCATGTAGAGGGATATATTTTGAGGTCGACATGGTTTCCTCTATTTCCTGGAAAGTGACACCCACAATCACCGTGTAGGACCTGTCGAAACTGAGTGCAAACTTCTCAGCTAGTGTCATATTGAATCCTTGGATTTTCCAGCAAAAAACCATGCGTCCGAAATGTTCAAAGGACGCTTTGACCTCCAGATATTCATTGACCAACATCAAGCTTTGGGGCTTGGACCCAACACTTCTGTTGCTCCGCGCACCTTTCCTTATGCTTTGGGAGGTTGCCATGACACAACGCATATTTGTTCTATGCACGGTGGATTTGGCACGGGCCTAAGGTAGAAATATTGATCAACTAGGGATTGTGAGAAACATTGCACACTGTGCATAATCTTGGGTGGTGAACATAATGCATGCAGAACCACCAGAATTTATAGAAGAGCGGGAAAGAGGTGGAATTGTGCCAGGGAACACTAAATTCATGGCGACTGGAGGTTTCAAAGAAAACTGAAGATTTTTCTTAGCACATCCACGTGACAAGTACACTTCGGGGCATGTAAAGTACAAATGATAAGAGCTGTAGAGCATACGTGATATGAAAACTACGATTTTTCTCTCTTTCTGACTTCATAATGAGCTAATGATGGTCATTTTACTTGCCGACGCGACTTCTATTGAACAACTTTCCTTAACCTTCGACACGTAAAAGCCTCCTTTCTAGCAAGACCCGACTCTTTGGGAACAAACTCGTACCATTTAAACATGTTTTAAATCTTACATCCCTTCCCAACTCCAAGGGCCAACCAACCAATTGATGACTTCGACCCCTTTGTCATTTGGTACTTGACCTCACAAGTTTTAACTTACGGGCCATGAATCGACTAAGACCGACTCTAACTAAAGGGAAAAATGATGACACTAACACCTCCAACACTTAACATAGTGCAACCTGGAGAGAACGAGTCTTCCCTAGGGAATGAATGTCAAACCATTTCCTAAGGAAATGACTGTCCTGCACCAACCTCCAAAACAGACCATTCTTCAAAACTTCTCACAACTGTGAACTTCGAAAGAATGACTTCCCAACGAGGCAGAACATTCTACTTGACCATTAGTGAGAGTGAATGCCAAGAATAATGACGCTCCTAGACCATTCCCCCACACTGGCCACAAGGGGAATCATTTTCTACAGTACATAAACAATCTATGAGACCATTTTCATTACGAAAATGACTGTCCAATCTGAACCATTTTCTRAACTAGAAAATGCATGTCYRTCAMAAAATATCAAACCACTTTCCGAATTGGAAAGGAATTKCCTATCCTGGACCATTTTCCAAACTRGAAAAATGAATTTCCATAAATCAATGATATATAAGTGCTCCCTTCCAACCTGGAGAGCCATATCTTCCCTTTCAACTAAAGGAGTTATCTCCACGATCCCCAACTTGTCTCATAAGTATGCAAACTTTATCCTGGATAAAGGCTTTGTTAAAATATCTGTTGTCTTCTCATCTGTGGAGATATATTGGAGCTGCAATTCTCCTTCCTGGAATTTATCTGGAATAAAGTAGTATTTGATCTAAATGTGTTTCAACCATTCATGAAACATTGGGTGTTTGTATAGCCTTATATAACTCTGATTGTCACAGTATATTATGGTCGAATCTGGAACCTGATTAAATAATCCAAAAATCATCTTTCTCATCCATACTTCTTTTGTACATGCCTCACATGTTGCAATATATTATGCTTATGATGTGTTGAGTGTGACATAATTTTGTTTCCTACTTCCCCAAGATATCATAGCGGAGCCAAAGATGAAACAGTATCCCTAAAGTACTCCTTCTATCTTCTGCACTCCCTGCCCAATCTGAATCTGTGAATCCATGAAGTTGTATATCACTAGATGAGCTATATCTTAAACCATAGTATAACATCCCATATATATATATATTAGAACATGATTTGCAACTATCCAATTCTCATGTATGGGTTCCACCTAGAACTGGCTTAGGGCGTTTACAACAAAGAAAATATTTGGTCGATTATTCACTAAATACATTAATGACCCAATCAATTGCCGATATAGGGATGGTTCTACTGGATTGGAGTCTGAGTCTCTTACTTTCCTTACATCTGTGGTTATAGGAGTGTCCATAGATTTTCAATCCATCATTCCAAGATTTTGAAGAATCTTCATTGCATACTTCCCTTGTCCAAGGAATACTTCACCACACTTCTGCCATACTTTTAGTCCCAAGTAATAATGCATGAGACCGAGGTATTTCATATCAAAATCACAAGCTAGTTCCTTCTTACACTGGGTGATGAGAGACTCTTCACCTGTCAAGAATAAATCGTTGACATATAGCAGTAGAATCATAGGTGCATTGTTCATGACTTTGTAGTATAGATTTGGATCTGCAAGACTCTTGGAGAAACCAAGTCTTATTAATTAGTTGTCTATTCTGACATACCAAGCTCTTGGAGATTTCTTGAGTCCATACATGGATTTCCTTAATCTGCAAACATGAGTGTCTTTGGAGTGTACTTCAAATCCTTGAGGTTGTTCAATGTATACTTCTTCTTCAATTTATCCATTGAGAAAATATGTCTTTACATCCATCTGATGTAAACTTCATCCCATGGAAGAAACAAGAGACATAATTTCTCTAATAGAAATATATATGGAAACAAGATCAAATGTCTCATCATAATAGTCTCCCTCCTTCTGGGATAATCCTCTAGCTACGAACCTTTCTTTTTATTTTTCCACGCTTTTTTCTGTTGCATGTTTGATCTTATAGACCCATTTTGAAGTTACTACTGATTTTTCTTTGGGTATAGGCACAATTTCCCATACATCATTTTTCATGATGGACTAGTGTTCTTCTGTCATGGTTTATTTCCATTGTTTCTGTTAGATTACTGAGAGGGGGGGTGAATCAATAATAACATAATTATAATACTTTTAATTCAAATGTTATATCAATGTAGAATTATTATCCAATAATGAGCAGTAAGAAATAAACAATCACACACATACACAGTACACCAATGTTTTACATGGAAACCCAAATCGGGAGAAANACCCATTTTGAAGTTACTACTGATTTTTCTTTGGGTATAGGCACAATTTCCCATACATCATTTTTCATGATGGACTAGTGTTCTTCTGTCATGGTTTATTTCCATTGTTTCTGTTGGATTACTGAGAGGGGGGGTGAATCAATAATAACATAATTATAATCCTTTTTCTTCAAATGTTATACCAATGTATAATTATTATCCAATAATGAGCAGTAAGAAATAAACAATCACACACATACACAGTACACCAATGTTTTACATGGAAACCCAAATCGGGAGAAAACCACATAATGTTTTTTCTTATATGTCTTGAAGAATTACATTCATTGGAAGCACCAAATTCCTTTGTTTTCTATTTGCAACTAGAAGGAGGCTCCAACCCCCTAGTTTCTCAGGCTACAACCTGAGGGAAGCTCCCACCCCCTAGTTTCTCAGGCTATAACCTGAGGGAAGCTCCAACTCTCCAATTCTCTGGCTACAACCAGAAGCAGGTGTTGGTCACTATAATTGCTTAATTGATTTTAAAAAATCAAGTGATACATAAATTATCAACCTAGGGAAGTCTTTTATTTCAAAGATAACCATGCACTATATATGCTCAATTCCAAAAGCAACTTAGTGTTGTAGTAAAGAAATTTATACTTATTATACTTGCTTGAATGAACTGAAGCTCTGAACCAAATCACAGGAAAGTAACTTCCCTATTGCAATCCTTTAAAGATCAATCTAAGAATCTTGGATTACATTAAAATAACACTTGCAATGGGAAAGAACAACTATTCTGCAATTAGAGAACAGGACCCTTACTCTCAAATAGAGACTTCAGTGCTAACACTCTTTTCATGAAAACAGTAATGCAGAAAACAATTAACTCTATCTAACAGAGAACAAAGCCACCTAGTTCCTTTCATTCTAAGCAGGAGCCTTGAGCCTTATTTATTTTTTAGCACACTCGTGAGGTTGAGGTTTACAAAGAACAGGGCAGTCTGATCCCTTCCTTTCTGAGCAGGAATCCCTAACCCAGTTTCTGGCTAACACACTTGCAAAGGTAAATGAAATCTACAGAAGACAAGGTGTTGTGATTCCTTCCTGTCTAAGAAGGAACCCTTTAACCAAATCTCTGGCTAGCACACTTGCAGAGATAAATGAAATCTACAGAAGACAAGGTGTTGTGATTCCTTCCTGTCTAAGCAGGAACCCTTTAACCAAATCTCTGGCTAGCACACTTGCAGAGATAAATGAAATCTACAGAGGGTATGACATTCTGATCCCTTTTTGTCTGAGCATGAACCTTTAATCAAATCTCTGCTAGCCTCATAAAATCATCACACAAGATTGTTGATAAAAAGAATTACAAATTCCATTCAATAAACTAAGACAGAGTTAGTAGTGTTTCAGCAAAGCAGAATCCATTAAAAACGGTGTTTCAGCAAACGACAGTTAAAACAAAGCATGAAAAAAAATTATACTAACACACTTCTAACTAATGGGTAAATCTTGTGAAGAAGGTGGGCCCTCCCTTCTCACAAGATTCCCCTGAACGAAAAGCTAAAGAAGGCTACTCAAAGCAGTCTTATATTCATCTATCGAAATATCACATTACAAATTGGAAGAATAGAATACGTCCCGCTTCTCTGGAGTTGCTTCAGTACATCAAAACTTGGATATCTTGAATGGTGATTTCCTCTGATTTAAAGAGGAAATACCTTCGATACAATCATTACAATGCATATCTGAATCCTATCCTAAGTCGGATCTTCTTTCTAAATCAGCATAGGATGTCCTAGTCTCACGCAACTGAATGCTATTACAGGAACTGAACGAGGTATTGTTGTTACGGCTGGTGTAACAACTTCTTCTCATCGTTGCTGATGTTGTTTCAGCATCGCAATTCGTGGGCTGTTTCAGCCACGTGAATTGTGCTCTGACTGCGTTGATCGCTGACTGTGGTGGCTTCCTTGTGTTTCAGCATCGTCGGTTCTGGCGGTTTCTTCTGTATTTCAGCATCCGCAACTCTGGACTATGTAATAGCTCTGTGTTTCAGCATCTTGCGACCTCAGACTGTGTAGCATCTCCGTGTTTCAGCATCTGTGACCTCAGACTGTGTAGCAGCTCCGTGTTTCAGCATTTGCGACCTCAGACTGTGTAGCAACTCCGTGTTTCAACATCATTTCTGTGTTTCAGCAATGGCGGCCTTGGACAGTTCTGTGTTTCAGCAATAGGCCTTAAATGCAAATCTGCAGTTTTGGACACTTATGCATTTCTAATCAATGGTTAAGTACGAGAGTAATGTAAAATATTATGCAAAACAGATTAAACATATAGTAATGAGAAAGGACGTTGTATACCTTTGAGATGATCAGATAAAGTGATAGTATGAGTCTAAATGTAGGTGATCAAGAGTATAATGGTGGCAAAAAGTATAGGCAACAAGGTACATTATGTGGTCCTAACATCCCCCCCAACTCAAGGTGTTGCATGTCCTCAAGGAACTCACTCTGAATCATAATCTGGATACCTACTCTGATGATGTAAATTACTCAAGCTGTAACTCTGGGAGGTACTGTCTGTCAGCATTCTGAACCCTTGCACTTCCTGCAATCTTTTCCATGCTGCTGTTTCTTCCTTCTTAGGCAGCTTATAGCTGACTTGATATCTTTCTATTGGCAACCAGAGAATGGGAAAATAAAATCAGTACCCTATCCAATTCTCAGCACAATGTCTCATACACTGGATATACTTGGGTATCCTGGAAATTGCTACTTCTACGTTGGCAGGACCAAAAGGATTGTGCTGTTGTCTATTTTCTGTGGATTGCTGCCAAAACAGGTTATTGGCCTGGAGGGCAGGAATCTCTATGGATTTGATGATGCGTTCACAATCCTGAATCACTTCTGATTGTAGCTGCTGAACATGTTCAGTCACCCCTGGTTGCTTTAAGAACGCATAATACTGTGAGATGAAGGTAGCTTCCCTTTGTGGTTCTGGTCTAATCCAGAGGAGGTGATTATCTTCATTGTTTTGGGTAGTCGAAAAGTCACCTTGCCAAATGATTTGATTGAGAAGAAAGGAAGTAAATTCTCGAAGTTGAGCATCCCCAACAAGAGGATTTATGTTCAACAACTTGTTTTCTGGAATAGCCTCATTATGGAAGTAATCCTCACAGAGGAGGTGCTGATCCCTGGTAGAGGCAACAACAAAAAAATCTGCTGATGAAATGACTTCATGGGGTTTTCCTTCTATAATAGACTTAATCTAAAACCATATGAGTCTCTCCATGAGAAATAAAGAGTAGTTACAAGATGGTTTCCTTGTGGCCATTAGTTTCTGCATCATATCAAATGTCAGGACCAATCTGTCCTTCAAGTCTTTG
>JZKD02S0809242.1:0-14511 GCA_000966675.3 Picea glauca | reverse complement strand
ATGCTGAAAACCTCGACGGACCTGAGGATATGGTTCAGGTATGTGAACCAAAGACTGGGAGAAATCTCAGTGATGCTGAAGATGAATTGGGATCAGCTGAAGATCTTAAGGACTGCTAGGAGGGCAGCCCAGAAATTCCCGATTGCCAGGAGAGAAAAGAGTTGATATTTGTGTGGGATCTCATAGACTATCATGAGGATAGTTGGGGAATTTCACATTGCCAGGAGGGAAATGAAATGAGGTTACAGCGGGATCTCATAGACTGCCAGGAGGGCAGCAGGAAAATCCCAATTTTCCAGGTGGGCATGGGAACATAGATGAGGCTATCTGAGAGTCTCATGGACTCAGAGGTGAGTTTGAATCAGCCCGAGGAGCTGACAAATAAGGAAGATCAGAGGAATCTTCTAATGATTGGGGGAATTGAAATATTCCTACCACTTAGCCCAGAGGAGGCAAAGATCTGTGTTGCATATGAAGCAACAACAACAAGAGAAAGACAACCAGTTGTGAATGTCAGGGAAGAAGAGTTGGAGCATACATTAGAAGCTACCCAAGTAGAAGAAGAAGATGAACATTATGAGGAGTGGCTCAATACTTTCATCTAGGAAGATGAAGAGACTGCAACAATGGAGCTTGTAGAAGTTGTAGAAGAATATGTAGACAACATTAGTTTGGATGATCCGTGTGACCAAATTGAAGACCTCAAAAAGAGGGTGATAGTGTAGAGCTTTCACATCCAACAGGTGAGGTTGGAAGCAGATGAAGATGACATGGGGGATCATGATGATCTTCCCATCTGCAGAAAGAAAATGCAGTTGAGGAGACTGCATGAACATGGATAGCCACTGGAGAAGCTGGATGAAGTGATCGAGAAGATCAAGGAACTGATGTTAGAGTCAGCAGAGACTGCCAGCAAGGAGACGTTGGGCAGAAAAGAAGCAGCAGCAGCGCAGCAGCAGGGAGATGGAGCAGATGAACAACTCCAGAATTTTTTTTGGGATCCAAGAGGATTTCCACAACTGAGATGGGAAGCTCATGAGCAGGAGCTCATGAATTTTTTAGTTGAGGAGTATGATTTAGGAGCATCTCTCCACGTCAGTCAGCCAGCTAGCCAGCCCACGTCAACGCACGCATTCAATGGGAAGAGGCGCAACATCATTTCAAATTTGAAATTTTGAATGTAATTAATGTTGTAGGTTGTTGAGCCATGGAGCCGTGCCTTTTCACAGGCATTAGAGTAGATAGCCTTGAATGTTTGTAAGGCTGAGATCTAGATCCGATTTTGGACTAGACATCCCATTCAGTGTAATTGAATAGGGTAGGTAGATTGGAGGGAAGAACTCAAAGAGCCCCCTCATGTAAAATATCAAGATATCTTCTTTGTATAGGATAGGATAGAGAACAGAGAGAAGGGATAGAGATTTGAGAAGGAGCCGAGACTATGTTGAAGTTCGTGCTCAAAACACCTTTGTAAAGAGGCATTTTTATTAATACAAACAAAAGCAGTTTTTCCTGCAAGTATTTATGTGTTGAATGAATGTCTTTGAATGTTCAATGTATGTTGTAGATGTATGTTAGGTATGCATTTGCAGGGGTTGTTTGATTTTAGGGTTAGAGGTCTTTGAGGCTTCACACAAGGAGGGTGTGGCAGAACAATACAGGTTTTAATAGCCGTGCACAGAGAGTGCATTTTTGAACTCTGCGGATTCAGACAAAGGCACGCCAGGAGGGCACAATAGCTGAAATTATCAACTCAGAGGAAGACCTCAAGGTTGTTGAATACCTTGGAGGTAGGGTTGTGTATGAGAGACACAATTGCATACAGAAACTCTGTTGTGAGTTCTGTAGAGCTCTGCCAAGTGGGCATTGATCATATGCATAGTGATGCATTGAGGAAGAACTCTGCTATGAGTTCAACATAAGTCAGAATCACTGAGGATTATAGACACTCTGCAAGGAGGGAATTGAGTAGGTGACAGAGAGCTCAGGAAGAACTCCTTGAGTTCTGTAATTTGAAGAAGAATCCAGAGAAGGATCTTCACGGGGTTACTGAACACCCTACAGACTTAGCAAGAGGTTGCTTGAGTGAAGAAGTGCCAGGAGGGCATCAGATTCACCATCTAAAGGAGAAGGGAAAAAGGATCGAGTTCCTTAGAAGTCTGAGAACCGGGAAATCTCAGAAGAGACATCACTTTGGGGTGCAAAGACTCTACAGAGGTGAAAAATTCGTTGAATCCCTTGAGGATTCGAGAGTAAAGCTCAGGAGGAGTAGCATTTTTATGCACGCAGGCGAGGGATTCAAAATCAGAGAGTCCACTGAGGGAAGAGAGCAAAGGTAGAGGCCTTTGGACCCTTGGAGAATTCTTCCAAGTTCAGGAAGAACGTACAGGAGTTCAAGAGGAGCATAGTTTCCATCGGATCAACCGAAGAGATCTGGACCGTTGAAGTTTCCACGTCTAGGGAGCAGCAGGAGAGCACACAGGAGAAGAGGGTATTGTGAGCCGTCGGATCTCACACGGATCATCGATAGCCATTGAATTGATTGGAAATTGCATGGGGTTTAATCCTTAAATGCACGGAGCAGAGGAGAGGAGTCTCGAAATAGGTGTGGATATCGAGATTTCGAAGTTCGGGATATCAGAAGTCCTGAAGACGAGAGATCGGAAAACTTCACAGTGAAAGTCCTGAAATAGATCGCATTCGTCCGATTGAGGAGGAAACGTGTCATGAGATCACCCAAATCGGGGATTCGGACACCGGGACTCACAGGTGTGAGCATTTTGACTTCGCACCTAGCGAAGTCCCGAAACAATCTAGACCGTCCATTCGTGGAGGACACGTGGCGGAGATCGAGAGTCCATCGGAATTTCGGATACCTGGGATTCAAGTTGATAGATATTGTGTCACTGGAGGTCGCAAGTCGTGAAATCATGAAACGACGAGGACCATCCATCTGAGGGAGGACATGTGGCAGCAATCTAGGATTTCGGGGAAAGTCCCAAAAGGAAGAGTCCATCAGGATTTCGGAAATCGGGAATTCGGGAGTCCTGATGATGAGAGATTGAGCTCTTGTATTGATAAAACCTGAAAGGATCTGAGTCATTGGATCAAGAGGGGATTAGATCTGTTGATCTTCTCAAAAGAGGGGGACCAAGATTCGGCATTTTGGCATTTTGGAGTTCGGGAGTTTGAGAAGACAAGGACTCTTGACATCGGGAAACAGGAAGTCCCGAAACCCGAAATTCCATTTCGGGAAAAAGTTTACGGTCGTGTACAGTGACTGTGTGGAAAGAAAAGGACTTGTGGATCGAGTTGATTGAGATTCCAGAGGAGGAATCGAAAGAGCTACTTCGGCTCAGGGAAAGGTTTTTGAACGATCCTTAGACCAGGAGGTCAGGTGCAGGACCTGCTGAGGTAGGTGTCTAGTCGTCATCAGTTACCCCTTTTCTCATTAAATATCCATAATATTTTTGAATTGTCTGTAGTCAAAACGCATTATATATCCCATATACATTAAAACCTCCAAACCTTTACCATATAGACCTTTTGAATTCATGCAATTACAATCAACAAGGTCGATCCCATTCCCATTGTATGACTCATATGTTATGTGTTGGATCTCATATATAATCAATGGTGTGCATATGATAAGTATACAATATACTTATATAAAAATTGAAAACCTCTCTTTTTAATAAATTGCATCGCATTTGTTAAAGAATGATGAAACAAACTCATCAAATGTAGGTAAGGAATGATATAGCAATAGATAGGATGACCAATTTATTTGAAACCACAGACCTGCAATGTAGCAATTAGGAACCAACAAAAGTGACTAAATAAAAACTGAAAAACTGAAAAACAATTGTACAACAGAAGTGACTAAATAAAGTGCAGAAACAAAGCAATTGTACAATCTAAACAGATATTTACATGAAACATTGATTCAGAAAATGAAATAGTTAGCTAGTCTCAACATAATGTTTCAAATGTGAGCCATTAGTCGTAAAAGAGAATAATCGTTCTTCAAAATATTTTAACATGTAAGTATTATTTCTGACTATTAGAGCGATTTTGTAAGGACCTAGCCAAAGTTTCTGGAATTCAGAGTGCTTGCATTTATCAACATGTGCGTATTCCCAAAGCAATACTTTGTCATTTACTTTAAACTTGACAAATTCAGCGTGCTTATCAAAGTATTTATTGATTGTCTGCTGCCTTTTTTTAAGATTTTCCAATGCACGATTCCTTTGTTCTTCTAAGGCTAGCAGAGAATTCATCCTCTGGGAAATATCAGTAGAATTCAAATCTTCATCATGCATAGCTAAACAGAGAGATGTGAGTTCAAGTTCAATAGGCATAACAACCTCTTGGCCATATAAAAGCTAAAAAGGAGTAGGAACAATGTTATTTTTGGTGGTTGTACGATCAACCTATAATGCATATGTGAGGAGAGTATGCCATTGGCAGGGCTTGTCATCAATAATCATTTTCATAATCTTGATCAAATTTTTATTAGTAGACTTGGCTTTCCCATTTCCCTGAGGGTAATAGGTGGATGAGGTAAAGTGCTTGACCCCAAATTTATTCAGAAACCGATTAAAATTTGTTGAAATGAATGTTGATCCCTTGTCTAATATTATTTTGAGTGGGAGACCAAAGTGAGAAAATATATTAGATTCTAATAATTTAATAACATGCTCATCATGTGCATTCTTAAGAGGGATAACTTTGGTCCACTTGGAAAATTAGTGTGTTGTTGTCAGGATAAATACATTCCCTACAGAAGATGGGGGGTTAATAGGGCTGATAAAGTCGAATCCCCATTTAGAAAATGGGAAATCATGTAAAACTAGTTGTAAAGGCATAGAAAAAAAATTGTTCCTGTTAGAAAAATTTTGACATTTATCACAAGCCTGAACAAACTTGAAAGAATCTTGAAACATCAATGGCCAAACATAACCAACTCTGATAACTTTGAAAGTTGTAGCTTTCACTGAGAAATGTCCACGAATGTGGAGGTCAGAATATGTCAATCCATGAAATCCATTCAAACTTTTAGGGATGCTTTATCATCAATACATCTTAACAACAACCCATCATCATATCTGTGAAAGAGAATGTTTCCCAAGATGAGGAACTTTGGGGCTATCAAGCATAGTCTTCTACGTTGATGTGAATCTAAATGATCTGGGAAATTTTGATGTAAAAGATAATAAATGATATCCTTCTACCAAGGATAGTCGACAAGATCTATATTAAGAGTTTCCAAATAAAACAATGCTGACAAAGCGTTCTCATGTTCCTCAAGAGAATCATTTGGTTCAGGATGTTGAACCAAGTGAAGAGCTATATCACGTCCTTTAACTGTCTTGGTTGTAGTAATCGTTAAATCTTGTTCTTGAATTTTGGCAATCCAATGTGCAAGTTTTCCTAAGAGATGAGTCTATGTAAGAAGAAACTTGATTGTAGGCAAAGGGACTCTTACCTGTGTTTTCTTTCCTAAAATAAAATTCCTAAATTTTCCTATAGCTTTTACCAAGGCGAATGTGTTTTTCAATCAAGGTATACTTCACCTCATCATCTGACAAACTTTGACTCATATAGGCTATAGTTTTCTCTTTATTTTGGTCATCAGCTTACAGAAGGATGGAAAATATTGCCTCTTTCATGGCATTGGTATAGATGATGAAGTCTTTAGTAAAATCGAGCTTGGCTAAGACTAGTGCAGAGATGATGTCCTTCTTGATTCCTATAAAAGTGTTTTCTACCTAATTAGTCTAAAAGATGGTTCTATCCTACTTCAGAAAATTATGAATAGGTTTAACCATCATGGTGAATTCAGGAACAAACCTCCTAATAAGGTTAATAGTACCCATGAAATCTTGAACTCCTTGTTTGGAGGTAGGGGCGGGGAGATTGATAATCGCAACAACTCTCTCAAGGTTAATACTAATATTTCCATCAGAAGCAATATGAACAAGGAGTTTTCCTTGAGTGACTCTGAAAGTAGACTTAGAAGGATTCAATGACATACAAAATTTCCTACATCGAAAAAAGAATTTCCTAAGATGACCAAAATTATCTGATCAGTTTTTAGAATAAAAAGTTAAGTCATCAAGATAAACCTGAATTATCTTATCGATCAAATCGTCAAAAGATATTTGCATGGCTCTCTGGAATGTGGAATCTATGTTATATAGGACAAAATGCATGTGTTCATAGGAAAAGGTGCCCCATCTAGTAGTGAATGTGGTTTTGTGTTTATCAACCCTCTTTTCTCTAATTTGGTTGTATCCAGAAAAAACCGTCAAGTAGGGACATTATTTGAGACCTATCCACTTGTTGTAGGATCATTTCCATATTAGGAAGTGTAAAATTATCATTAGTGCTAGCTCTATTCAAAGAATGAAATTTGACACATAACCTGATTTGACCAGTTTTCTTTCGTACATGAACCATATTCAAGACCCATTCGGAATACTTTACCAGAAAGATGATTTTAGATTTTAGTAACTTTTCAACTTCCTTTATGATAGTAACTTCGAGGGCAAGGTTTATAGGACTTCGTCTCTGCCTTACTAATTTTGTCCCTTCCTTAATAGGAATGGCGTGTTGGATGATGTTTGGATCAAAACCAAGAAGATTCTCATATGACCAAGCAAAGACATCCTTAAACTCACAGAATAAATCCATGAATAGTTCTTTTTCTTCTTGTGAATATTGGGCTCCTATTTTAAGAATCTTGGGATCATCCGAGGTTCCAATGTTCATGGAGACAATGTATCCAACTTTCCTCTTTGATTCCTCTTCTATAGTATTTTCCTTTTTACCAACATCACTCGTTGAAAATGAACTCTCAAGAGGACTCGAGCCTTTTGGAAACTTATCATCTTCCATAGAAATTATTTCCTTAGGCTTAAGAAGTTCACTTTGTAATAAAGAACATATATCCTCATCATTTTTGAAAATCTGCCATGATTCAACATTGTTAGGTATATGTGGGTGATAAAGAGACATAAAAGTGCAATCAGTTTGTTGTGGTAAAATTTGTCAAGTAGAAGAAGTAGCAAAAAAATCTAGCCTGTCAACCATGGTATTAAGCTCCCTTTTAATGTGAGTGATATTGAAGAACAACATATTTGAAACTAAGGCCCAAATGACCTGAGTGTGTCTTTTCATGAGCTTGTTATTGGGATTATATATTTCTCTAACAATATTAACTATAATCTCTGAATCACCAAAAATGGTAAGATGACCACAACCCAGATTATAAGCATTTTTGATACCTAATAATAGGGCTTCAAAATCAACAACATTTTTGGTGCAAGCGAATTCTAACCTAAAGGAGAAATTACATATTTTTCCTATAGGTGAGTAAAGGATAATTCCATCTCCATTTCCTTCATTGGAGCATGCACCATCAAATTTCATATGCCACAATCCATCATCATAGTCAAATTGTTTGTGTGGCACGTCATATTCTTCTGTGAAAATAGAATAGGCACCCAGGCTTTCCTCAACATAATTGACATTTCGCTGAGAAACTCTCTCAATGTAAGGTGAGATATGATCTTCACTGAGAACAATAACATTATTCCCATCCTTATGGATAGACAAATGTGACCCATCTAAAGACAAGTAACCACATGTTAATGCTTTCCAGTCTCTCCCAAAAATAATTGAGTAATTATTGACCAACGTATCAATGAATTGAATGTTTAGGGTGGTGCGTATTTAGGATGTGCACAAAGTACTAAGGTTACATCTTTGATCTCACTAATCATGGAATTATATTGATTATTATAGGAGAGCATTCTTCTGTCATTTTCATTTGTACATGAGAGTCCTAGCTCTTCCATAATGATCTTTAACATGACACTTGGGCCTGGACCACCATCAACGAGGCAGAAATGGTTTTTTTTTTCCCGAACATATTTACAGAAATATATAAAGGAGGGTAATTTATATATCTCCTAAAGTTATTTACACCTATCCTATTTACATGAGACTCTTCTTCACCGTAATCTTTCATCAAGTTCGCTATGTTAGAATTTTTACCTTCCATGAAATTTCTAAGATGTTGTTGTTGTTATGGTATGGTCAGCATATCCAAAAGAGTAGCATCAAATTTTATGTTAGCCAATTGATTTAAAATATTATACTTTGAAGAAGGAGAGGCGACTTGATGACTGGTAGAAGAGTGAGCATCTTGTGAGCCGGTATTTTGAGTGGATGTGCTAGGGGAAAAGTATTCTTGGAAGAATCAGATTTTCCCTTATTGGACTATGATTTATTTATGGTATTAACCACCATAACATCATCATGTGGGGCCCAATATAATACAACAATGGTAGTATCTGGGTTTTTTCCAAAGATTTGATCCCTCACATTTTTCTTGATTTCACAAGTTCTTTCCTCATGATGTTCTTCACAAAAATTACACCATGCTCTAGGAAATATGGCTTTTAGCTGGAATTTAGTGTTTGTGAAATTCCTAGTGGTATCCTATGTGGAAGCTTCAACAGTGGAAGCAAGATTAATTCCCTTTCTCTCAAAAGAAATCATTTGATTATTAATGTCTTGCATAAGTTGTAGAATAGCAGACAAATCAGTTTGTTTGGCATAGTCTTCTTTAGGAATACCAATTCCATCTAAATGTTCTTCGTACTCCAAACAAGTCTGAAGGGCAGATCCTCTATTATCTATGGATTTCTCTTCCAATCTGTGACAATAGGAAGATGGTAAAGCATTGTAGTAATGCATGAATGCAACTTGATATTGCAGTCTAATCAGTTTAGGTATTTGATTATATAACTTGGTGAAGCGAAAATTGAAAGATTTAATGATTTCACCTTTGTTATATGTAATATTGTTGTACTCCTTTAACTAATCAGCTAGGATTTTGGGTTGTCCAAAAGTGGACTTGAACCAGTAGACTAATTCGTCCCAGGTAGACAAAATATTTGGAGGCAAATCAAAGAAATCAATCGCAACTTTCCTTCTAAAGAATTGACAAATAAGTGCATACAGGTATCATTTTCATTTGCGCCAATGTTGTGACAAGAATTTGAGAAAGAAATCAAATTTTCATCCGTTGAAAGGGTATTGTTTCCTTAGAACTTGAGAAAATGATCTTTGAACTTAGGAAAAGGATTGGTTGCAGGTGTGATATTTAGGGGATTAGAAACATGCCACAGAGTAGCGTTGACGTCTTCCTCAAATTGAAACAAGCCATATGTCTTAATGACTTCGGTTGGGTTAGTGGTGTATTGAACAAGTAAAGCATGGTTATAGATACTTCTGATTGAAGTTAAAGCATAAGGTTGTGATGAACATGAACTATTGGTGCCACCTCCAAAAATATTGATTCCCTTTCCACTACGAGTACCTGACGCTTTGAAGATGTAGGGAAGTCGAGAGAATGAGGAACTAGCCAAATCAGAAAAAGATCGATGGATTTCAGGTTCTTGTCCTTGGAGAACAACTTTCCTTCTTCCTACTTTGGGAATGCGAGTAAATTCAGGTGATTGACCTTGTATTCATCGAGATATACAGGAGGAAGAGGAAATAAGATGATCTAATGTCAGGGTTCATTGAAGGATCATCTCCTTTGGTCATCCAAATCTTGTTGGAGATGAATTTCATTAGCAATAACTCTCCAATGTCATTGTAACTCAGCCCTAGTATGAGAATGTCTGAGAATTTCTCGAAATAAAGTAAATGAGATGTTGTTTTGATTGATGGGACCTTTAGGAATGTTGGGTTGATCAAGGGTAGACACTGTCATGGTAAGCAATTATTAATGAGGATGGTTTCTAATCATCCTCTGACGGGCATCACATTGTTCCCTAATTCGAGATTCTTGAGAAACAACTTCCCAAGAATGATTTAGATCAACCTGATTACTAGTAGTCTCAAGAATGAGATTGTACAAGGTAAGGGTAATGTTGGTTTAATCCTCTAGACCTTGACCTAGGTTGGGTTGTCTTTGAGTATGTACAGTCATGAGTCAGGAGAAAAATATGAACATAAGTATACAAGCTATAAAAAAACAACAAATAGAAAGTAGATCAGTAAAAATAAACAGTAAATTTACAAGTGTACAAAAAAAAAAAGGGAAATGAAAATTGTGTCCTTCATCCTCAGTATGGTCGCCAAAGAAAATGTTGAGTAAAATAAAAAGATCACTCATCTCACAACATTTTTTTGAATCTTGTTTATGTAAGACAAGATAAGCAGGATTATCACCTAATTTATAGCCTTATTGCAAGTTCAATTAACATTCAGGTTGTTTGAATTAAAGACCAATTGTTGTTTTAAATTTGTTTATCAAATGCAAACTGAAATAAAGAAGTCTGATTTTTTTATATAAAACTATAAACAGGAAGAAAAATCACATAATCTGATAGAAATAAAAGAGACCAAGAGAGTCGCAAAACCATAAATGATTTTATTCATTCATTCTATAACAGTCAATACAATTCTCATACTTTCAAAGTATGGACCAAATGAAAGCCTAACAACCTAAGGTAACATACACATAGGCCATTGTTGCCTTCAAATCAGACCAAGAATGATAAGCCAACAGCCACATCTTGCAATTTGTTATGACTCTGCACAAGAATACTATTTAGTACTGAGAAACTAATCCACAAACCAAAAGAATTATGTAGACTATCAAACAGACAATCAACCTGGAAGCATATTAGAATTCAATGCGTCTTGGCCCTAAATTTTCGTCACCTTCAACAAACCTTGCTATCACAAGAAGTGTTTCAGCTTAGAAATCAGAAATCAATGAAGTATTAATGAAATCTCACTTGGGAATAAGAGAAGACCTTATCAGAGCAATGTAGTCTCCTCCTTTACTTTGTCTAGCTTGCTCCTTTAAATATGTCCAAGGTAATTGAATCATTGAACCACTTTTAGTTAATTAATTAACTAACAGATAATTAGTTAATAGGAGAGTTGTTAAATTAATAATAAATAATAATAATAATAATAATAATATGATAAGGGTACTAAAATAAATCTAATAAGTGGGGACCCCCTATTTCATTCAAACCAATTAATGAACCATTTCCTCCTTGTAACTTCCACCTCATATGCAAGAAATATCAACCCGCCACATCATTCACTCTATGTCATAAAAATGAATCAGATGGAAAGTTCATAAGAATATCCTTGTCACTCCATGTAACAATCATTTAAATTCATACAAATTTAATCATCATGTGGATATATGCAAAATATATAGCATAAAAATATAGGGTTGTCCAAAATATAAACTGTCAAAGATATAATTTTGTCCAAATAATAAGTTGTCCAAAATAACATGTTGTCCAAAATGAAGTGCAAATAAGTTCATAGATGTCAAAAAAATCATGAAAAACCATATTTGTTGTGAGAGGCTTCTCCTCTCTTTCCATGACTACTTTCATCCCTCTCATTTTTATCAAATGATGAACCTGCCTTAGCAGATTTCTGATCATTTTCTTGTACATGTGAAGTGACTGAATGTGATGACTTTGAGTCAGTTGCTACTATTTTCTCCTTGTCTGGAATATCCTCAAGTTTAGTGATCTTGGATTTGGCATGATGGGCATGTGAGGCTTGGGATATAGGTTGTTTATGCAATGGAGAAGTAGTATGTTGGGCATGAAAAGGAGGTTGTTAAGGGTGATCAATATTTGGCTAGCCATGTGACTGTCTAGAAGGAGTATGTACAACATTTTTCCAGCCATCATGTTCTCTTCTAATTAGAGGAGCGAAAACATGGTTTGTGATTGGAATGTCGATACTTGGGTGAGGGTTCTCAAGCATAACTGGAGGTCTATAGGCTTGTTGGCCAACCAAATTTATGAAACCTATCTGTAGAAACTGATTGAATTCCTCTAAATCTATATCAAAATGTATGGAAAATCGGAGCTTCTTATTACCCCTTTTTCCAAGGACCTAGTCCTCTACCTCTATTATTTTGTCTCCTTCCATGACTGCCCCTGCTGAAAAATATCATACTAATATATATTTACACAAGTCAGATCCAAAGTTCAACTAATCATTCATCTAAAACTTTGCAAAACAAATAATTTAAACATGGCTCTGTTTATAATAATACATATGCAAGCAATCATCATGCAATTCATGTTCTCAAAGCCAATAACCACTTGGATCAGGGATTTTGAAAGGGTTTTGGGATTAAATGATGGGATTTGTAATGAGCGAAAAATGGTAAGTACGGCACGCATGAAAAATCGTATGTTCTCTTCCATGATCAACTTTTAAAACTCATTAACTCTCAACCATATTATTCCAACCAGAAAACAAAGTTTCCCCTGAACAAGTTAACATTTTCTCTTGATCAATTTAATTTTGCAACTACATATCTATAATTAAGCATGGGAATAAAACAGAATTTTGGGAAAATCAATCGGAATTGTAATGAGTGAAAAGTGTTACTTATGATAGGGGAATGTGAAATGAACATGCATTAATTACAGAGTCTATGATGGTTTGTATTTTTTTTTAGCGGAATTATAATTGCATACAATCACAAGGTTTTAAACATGTATCAATATGCAACTCTTCATATTTTATCATATTATAATTGAATTATTCATTTAACCTACACAGTGTCCCAATTTCCATCTCAATTTAAATTTACGTTGATACCATGTTGTTTGCTTAAAATAAATGCTTATTTTATTTTGTTCATCACTCTAATATCTAGTAGTTACATTTTTAATTTATGTTCAAGAGCATTGATATTCCATGACTTTTTAATACACAATGCAAACCATCAGCAACAATCTTAACAGAGACCAATCTTATGTTAATTCCATCATAAAACCAAAAGCTTTGAAATATCATTTCATCGTAACCCAAACTCATACCATCTAAAAGAATCAAATCAAAAACTGAGCAAATTAAGTTTGCAATGGCCTCTAGTTTATCCAAATCATGAATATTGATATTTATCGTGTGCGTTGAAACCTCGTGACAGAGATGAGCCATAAACAGGTCGAGGGCTTAAAGCCCACAATTCTTTCTTTCAAATTTGGCTGGGTTAGATTAACGCATGTTGGGATTACAAACCCAGTTCATCGTCGAACTTGTTTTCTCAACCTTCACCATTGAGTGTTGTGCATATGTCAGTGGGTCTTATGATTTTCAATAAATCGATAACCATATTATGTATGCAACCCTTGCATGCAACATGAGTGACACATCTTGACTTGTAGGTTGTAATACTAATTTGAGCAAGCGAAGAGCAATGTAATAACACATGACTAGTAGTATTGAACCTTGCAGATGAAAAACAAAATTGTGCAAAACATGACAGCCAATGGTTGAAACCCTATATCATTCAATCAATAAATCATGAATTTGTGTGTGTATTCATTAACCAAGGGAATTATATCCTTGGTCTTGCACAATGTATGCAAGGGATACAAACCCCAACTCAAAATAAATCAAAACCCATTGTTGACCGACTTTACACCTAAGGTCGTGAGGTGTAAAACCCAAATAAACAAACCCAAGATGAAGATACAACACTAAAGGTTGAAAAAAACTGAATGGTGAGCTACAAAGCATAGAAGATGAGGTACTCATATCTTAAAAAGAGAGACAACAAGTGAAAATAAAATGCATAAATCTCAACAACCGCAAACTACCTTTCTCCATTCAACTACCTTTCGACTTCAACCATTCAGAGTGTAAAAAAACTCATATTTTCATTCGACCAGGAATACCATTCCCACATTTCCAGAGTTATAAAATGAAAACAATCAAATTACAATCACATCATATCATTCACAAATCCACGAGTAAATCATTTAGAAAAAAACAACATTAGACAAAACGGAGTTAAAACCTTGTACCTGGAGTTGTGTGGTATTTATTTTCATTTTGAGAAGGTTGTAGAAGTTACAACCTGATGTCCAAACCCGTATTAAAACACAAAATGAATCAAATTCCAAATCCCCAAGGTGGTAACCCAAAACAAGCATGATGCATTATTTGTTGGTCACGTCGCGCCAGGGTGGCAAACACCAATACATTTTTTACAAATCCCAAAGATCACCATGTCAAAATATCAAGCATCGAATGATTTCCAAGTGTGTTCCATGTTACACAATATTCACATGCCATATACGTTTCCCATTTTCTCATTAAATATCCATAATAGTTTTGAGGTTTTTGTAGTCAAAACACATGATATATCCCATATACATTAAAACCTCCAAACCTTTACCATATAGAACTTTTGAATTCATGCAATTACAATCAACAATATAGATCCCATTCCCATTGTATGACTCATGTGATATGTGTTGGATCTCATATATAATCAATGGTGCGCATATCATAAGTATACAAAATACTTATATAAAAATTGAAAACCCCTCTTTTTAATAAATTGAATCACATTTGTCGAAGAATGATGAAACAAACTCATCAAATGTAGTTAAGGAATGATATAACAAAAGATAGGATGACCAATTT
>JZKD02S0809231.1:0-14511 GCA_000966675.3 Picea glauca | reverse complement strand
TCTTGGACTAGATGGGGGCAATCAGATTGTGAATTTCCTTTCACCATCTATCTTATATTTTAATATTTTTGAAGTGGGGGAAATCAATTTGTATGTATCATACAAGGGATGATATCTTCTTAAAATTTAACAATGAAGGTATGCCAACTACTTTTTGATTATACTATGGATTAATTCTCTCATGATCTTCAATACACCTTCTCCTATAGAGAATATTTTATGGGAATTTTTATTTTTCAGGTATTGACCTTAAGAGAATTAATTAGTTTAAAATCTAATAGAAGAGCCAAAGTTATCAGAATTAGCCTAGACATACTTTCTTTCAGTTAAAATCAAGGAATCATAAAGATTTTCGCCTAACCTTGTTTTGAAGATATGTTTTTAAGTTTTCAGAGTCAAGGAGAATTTCTTTCTTTCTACGAAGACTATTAAAGGAGTGAAAATCATAAGAGAATAAAATCTCGGGGATAGGAAGAATAAAATAGAACGAAGGTTCAGAGGATCTAATGCAAAATAATGTCAATCCCACACAAGTTTGTTTATTGATTCTCGAACTTCCTTCAAGCCTTTTTGTTCTTATTTTCTTTTTTCTATTTCATTTTTTTTATTCAAAGAAGGCGTTAGACTTAAGATGTAATTTCATACTTCTTTGATCTTTGATCAAGTGACAATATCTATATGAGTGAAAATCCTTTACATTTGACACGATTCTTTAAACTTTTAGCTCAAACTGACGGAATAAGAATTCATACCTCAGATTGCCTTTGTAATTTCAATCAAGTAAATCATTAATTTATCACCTGTTTTGAGAGAAAGCTAAGGTTTTGAAAATTGAGTGTTGTATTTCAATATATCCTTATCTCGCAACGGATAGTATGTATTCTACAGAAAGATAAAAATGGGAAATGTCATAAAATCCTGCAGGATAGAAATGATATGTGGTACAACTATTATATATATATATATATTATGATATCAAGTAAAACTAATTTATTTAAAATAAAAGTAAATTTAGATAATTTACAAAGGAAAAATAAAATTGCAAACTGAAATATGGAAACCAAAACCGGTATATACAATGAGAATATGAAAAATGACTATTGCATAAAATGTTTTAGGTAACTCCCATTGATAGGAGCATCAAAAATCTTTTCATCGAGGTTTTCCAGTAAGAAATAATTTCTCCCTTCAACGAATGCAATCTTGAATGGTCCAAACCAGAGATGGTCAAACTTTGCATTTTTTCTCGCATCCTCCTTTCTAGCATCCCACTTTTAAACTAGATCGCCCAGAAGAAACTCTCGATCTTTAGCCTTTTTTTCAAAAAGGGCCTTCATATTATCTTGGTACCTTTGAAGTTTGTCATCTACTTTGGCCCTTTTTTGCTGGACTTCGATTATTTGGTTTATCCTTCTTGTAATGTCGTTTGTCTCTTCATTTTCATCTTTCCAGAGATTCATCACAGGAAGAGCGAGATTGATAGGAAGGACAACTTCAATACCATAAACCATTTCTAAAGGGGACATACCTATTGATTTCTTGGTGCCGATCCGATTCCCCCATAAGGCATACTTCAGGTGAATGTGCCAAGCCTTCTTATTTCTTGTCAACACTTTTTTTATTATAGTCATCAGGATCTTATTGGATGATTCGACCAACCCATTTCCCTGAGCATAATGCATTGTAGAATGTCCTAACACAATGTTGTATTTTTGGTAGAAACTAATCATTGCCATATATTTGAAAGCTTGGGCATTATCAGTGACTATTTTTCACGGAAAACCAAATATCAATAGGATGTTTTCTTCCAAGAAATTTATTACCACCATATTTGTTGCATTCCGAGTCAGAATGGCTTCGACCCATTTTGTGAAGTAATCGGTGGCAGTTAAAATCCATTTATGTTGTGAAATTGACTACGAATGGATTTATTTAATGAAATCTGGACCCTACTGTTGGAAGGGAGATTCTTCTTTGACTGGGATTAAAGGTAGTGCAAGAATTTTTTGATTACCGAAGAATAGTTAGCAAGAGTTGAAGTCTCTGACCTTGGCATTCACATAAGTAAATAACTTTGGCCAATAATATAAAGCTCTTAAAATATTGTAGTTCGTTTCCCTCTAGGCATGGTGTCCTCCATACACTCCTTCATGAAATTCATTTATGACACTCTCTGTTTCAGGTTCTGTTAGGCAACATAACAAGAAGCCTATAGGATATTTCCAATACAGTTGGCCATCAATAATACAATATTTAACTACATGTAGCTTCAAAGTCCTTGCTTTGGATGGAGTTTGAATATGAATTGTAGGTGTTTTATCATCAAGATCCTCTATATCCAAAATATATCTGTGTGATTCCAGGCGATTTATCCTAAGCGCCCTAAAATTCGATTCAACTAACATCTTCTCTAGGCCTTGACCTTTGACTAGTTTAGTCGACTTTACTTCTAGATTGAACTCCTGAATTTTAGCTAACCATCGACCTCTCTTTACATCACTGTCTCATTGTACCAAGATGTCCTTGACAATGCTTGTTGGCACGCAAGAGATTATTTTGGAATGCAACACATATGTCCTGAAATGTTTGAGG
Source organism: Picea glauca (assembly GCA_000966675.3). NCBI lineage: Eukaryota > Viridiplantae > Streptophyta > Pinopsida > Pinales > Pinaceae > Picea > Picea glauca. The sequence continues at coordinate 11,919 of JZKD02S0809231.1, read as the reverse complement.
GCTTTCACCATTGCGTATGCTTGTTTTTCAGGTATATCATACTTTAATTCTGTGTCTTTGAGACTTTTACTGAAAAAGGCTATTGATTGTTTGAAGCCTTTCCCATTCTTTTGTAATAGCACCAATGCAATAGTATGTTCAGAAGCAAAGGATAAGATCAAGAACTCTTTAGTATAGTCTGGACTGGCTAACACTGGTGCTTCGCTTATAGATTTATTGACTCGATCGAATGATGCTTTATATTCGGCGGTCCATTTCACTTCGCTATCCTCCTTCAACATATCTGTAATCAACTTAACTATTTCAGAAAAATTGGGAATGAATCTTCTCAAAAAGTTTATCTTTCCTAAAAGGGATTGAATTTATTTTCTGTTCCTAGGAATATTGATAGTGTCTATGGCCTCAACCCGCATAGGGTTGACCTTAATTCCTTCTTTTGACACTATATGACCCAAGAGCTTACCTTCCTATATAGAAAAATGTGATTTCTTGGGGTTAAGAGACAAACCAAATTTTCTTCATTTTTCGAAGGTTTGCTTGAGGTGCAGCAGATGTTCTACATTGAAATTAGAAAAAACTGTCAAATCATCGAGATAAATAACGATGAACTTATATTTTTCTCCAATGAATGCAATTTCCTTCTCTCTTTGGAAATTAGCCCCTACATTCATCAAACCAAATGGAATTTTATAGTACATGAAATTTCCCCAGGGAGTGGTACACGTAGTTTTTTCTTTGTCATCTTCATGGACAACAATTTGATTGTATCCGGAAAAACCATCAATCATGGAAATTCTATTAGCTCCAACTAATTTTTCCAAAACATGATCCATTTTTGGTAATGGGTAGTTATCTTTGAGGGATGACCGATTTAAGTTTCTGAAATCTACATAGAGTATTATTTCACCTTTTTTCTTTCTTACCAGTACCAAATTCTATACCCATTAAGAATACCAGAGTGGAATGATAATTTTTTCATTGAGAATCTTCTTGAATTCCCTTTTTATCACTGGCAGGAGGATAGGATTTATCTTTTTGAGTTTCTACCTGAAAGGTTTGATACCATGTTTCAAAGGAATCTTATGTTCAATAACAAAGGTATCATAAGTTTTCAGATCATCATAGGACCATGCAAAAACATATTTGTATTTATTAAGAAATTTGGCGTACTTATTTTTCATTTGGGTTGGAAGGTATTTAGATATATTAACCAGTTTAGGATCTTCTTCAGTACCTATATCATAGTCGTCAACTTCTTCGGGCTGAGGTTGTAAGGTGGATTTTAAAGGTATGTCATCTTGGTCAAATAATCTCTCTAAGGGGATCAAACCTCTAGGGATTTGATTGTTCTTAAGCATGAGCATGCAGAGGTTTGCAATATTTTCTTGGAATTTTCCAGGGTCTTCACCTTCTTGCATAATCCAAGTGGGATCATTTTGGTTTTCCTGATCCATCTGAGTTTTAGAAAATTCATCAATCATTTCCAGAAATTGTTTAATTTGTTCGTCATCCTCGAAAACTTGTGAGTGTTGAATGTTATTTGGAATCAATGGTCTATGTCTCATCTCAATGTGATACTTCAGTTTTAGGGTAGTAAGTGGTACAAAGGTTGTGATAGATTTCACTAAATAATCAGCCTGTTGATTTTCCATCCTGGGAATAGAGTGAATATTAAAGGATGAGAAGAAATTCTCTATTAGATCCCAGGAACAATTTATGTATTACCTTAGCCTTGGATGCTTGGCTTGATACTGTTGTTTTATTTGTTTCACAATAAGCTCTGCATCACCAGAAACTATCAGATGTTCAATTTTTAACTTTCTGGCGGCTTCTAATCCCAAGACTAGAGATTCGTATTCACATACATTATTCGTATAATCAATGTCCCATTGTAATCTATATTAGAAGGGAATAACGTACTCATATTCTGGTGCTACAAATAACACTCGATCCCCTTCTCCTTCGCAGGACGATGCAACATCAAAAAACATTTTCCATATTTCTTCTCTACTATTTACATTTTTCTTTGTTTTTTCTATTTTTTCATTTTCTTCTTCTGTACATTCTTTGAAATCTTCATCTATTGATAATATAAAATTTCCTAATTCTTGATCAACAACATAGACTAGGTAATTATTTGGATTTTGAGGGTCACTTACCGTATACGCCAGTCTAGTTTCTCTATACAGTCGTGTGAATTGCCCACCGCAAATTGGGATCATAGCATAAGTCATTTCCAGCTGAACTGATCCACCTAATTTAGCACCCCAAGACATAGAAATAAACATGTCTTACTTGGAAGGGATGTCAGTAATGACCACATCCATAAGGACACTTTTTATAGGGATTTGAGCAAGATTTACTACCAGATCTTTAATCATGCCAAGACACTTAACTTTTCTGGAATCAAATGAGTACAGGTCTTGATAAGGTCTAGTAATTTCCAGTCCTAATTTCTCCATGATAATTTTGGGCATTAAATTTTGAGAGGCTCTAGAATCTAACATGCAGTTGTGGAAAAAATGGTCATGCACAATTAGTGTAATATAAAATGGAGCAACAAAATCCTTGGTGTTTTTGATGTGTGTACCAAAATCGTAGGTATTTCATCTTGTAGATTAATAACATTTGTGTGGCATTCAACATCAAAAAAATTTATCATTTTAGCAATTTTCTTTATATAAATCGGATTTTTTGAAAGCTCAACTAGAAGCATGGGGATTTTAATTTTATTAAGTTTGTTTTCTAAACTGAAACCTCCGATTGTTTTTTCGATTCCTATGGTTGGAACTTCTGTCTTTGTTTTTTCCGATTTTTTAGTTTGAGTTTCTCTTGTTTCGACTGGTTTTGTCCATGCAGCTTGTGTTTCAGTTGGTATTTTAGTAACTGTTGCGTCATTCATTTTGCTTCATGACAAAATATTTTTCGGTGGATCATTCATGGAATTATTTTCTCTGGGATGCAAATTATACTTTTTTTGGAGTTTGGCCATTATTGAGTCAGTGAGTCCTTGATAGGCATAGTCTCCTATATTATTAATAATTTCTTCATTATTATAGGGACTCTAGATCTAAAGACTTCTCGTAATCCTATCTAGTTAAATGTGGCTCGAGATCATTGTCACTAAGGTTGTTCATATCTTCTTCTAACTCCTCATAATTTTGCATATCATCCCTCTACATAAAATTTTCAGTTTTAAACAGGGCTTGGATCTGTTGATATTCATTTTTTATTTGTCTATGTTGCATCTAAGGGTTAGGGTTTATCTTGAACTGATTTCTAGCATAAGTACCATATTTGGCTTGGTCTAGCTCCATTTTGGATATTTTGTTTGATAAATCTTTGATTATTTTGGACATCTCATCCATCTTTTCTTCTGCAAACTTGCCAAATCTAGAGGGTCCGACTTGTTCTTTGAAACGTCTATGTTCTTTGGTTCCCATATCAATCTTGGTTTTTAATTTCTTGGATGCCATCATATTGGATTCAATTTCTATGGCATCTTCTTGCATCCCTGCTAAAGTGGCATATCTCCTTTCTCTCAAGAGGAGAGAAAATTCAGGTTCAAAGGATCCTGCAAACGTTATGTTTGTAGCGGGTTGAGAGGGTTTGAACTCAGTTGGGATTTTTTTGTATAGTTTGTTGAACCTATGAGTAAATTCAAGAACTAATTTAGAATTATTTTTTCTTAAATCCCCGAATTCGGTCAAATAATAGAGATGGTCCTTCTTCTCTCCCCATTGTCTTAGGAAGGCATTTTCTAAATGATCATATGACCTTATGGAACCTACCAGGAGTCCTCGAAACCAGGTTCTCACTTGTCCTTCAAAGGTTTGTACTAATAGCCTTGAGTAGACATCTTCATGTTCGATCCCCATGATATCAACAAATTTAACAAAAAAGGCTATGTGCTCGGTTGCAGTTAAATCTCCCTCTCCTATGAATTTTGGTAGGTTTTTCATATACTTCTTAGGAAAATCATGAAGGGGGGAAGGGAGGACCAAGGGAGCGTATCTGACAACTACCTTGGTAAATATGTTAGGGGGTGGAGGTTTTCTTTGACCACCTACTCCTCCATCTCCAACGCCACCCCATCCAACACCACCTCCTCTAGCAATAGCCATTAGAAGTCTAGGGGACGGATTTTGGGAAAAAAGGGAATTTTCAAAAACTTCTAGGGACTGAAGTGGTGACCTTTATACTACTTCTAGATCTGGTGAAGGAAGTTCNTCTTGGACTAGATGGGGGCAATCAGATTGTGAATTTCCTTTCACCATCTATCTTATATTTTAATATTTTTGAAGTGGGGGAAATCAATTTGTATGTATCATACAAGGGATGATATCTTCTTAAAATTTAACAATGAAGGTATGCCAACTACTTTTTGATTATACTATGGATTAATTCTCTCATGATCTTCAATACACCTTCTCCTATAGAGAATATTTTATGGGAATTTTTATTTTTCAGGTATTGACCTTAAGAGAATTAATTAGTTTAAAATCTAATAGAAGAGCCAAAGTTATCAGAATTAGCCTAGACATACTTTCTTTCAGTTAAAATCAAGGAATCATAAAGATTTTCGCCTAACCTTGTTTTGAAGATATGTTTTTAAGTTTTCAGAGTCAAGGAGAATTTCTTTCTTTCTACGAAGACTATTAAAGGAGTGAAAATCATAAGAGAATAAAATCTCGGGGATAGGAAGAATAAAATAGAACGAAGGTTCAGAGGATCTAATGCAAAATAATGTCAATCCCACACAAGTTTGTTTATTGATTCTCGAACTTCCTTCAAGCCTTTTTGTTCTTATTTTCTTTTTTCTATTTCATTTTTTTTATTCAAAGAAGGCGTTAGACTTAAGATGTAATTTCATACTTCTTTGATCTTTGATCAAGTGACAATATCTATATGAGTGAAAATCCTTTACATTTGACACGATTCTTTAAACTTTTAGCTCAAACTGACGGAATAAGAATTCATACCTCAGATTGCCTTTGTAATTTCAATCAAGTAAATCATTAATTTATCACCTGTTTTGAGAGAAAGCTAAGGTTTTGAAAATTGAGTGTTGTATTTCAATATATACTTATCTCGCAACGGACAGTATGTATTCTACAGAAAGATAAAAATGGGAAATGTCATAAAATCCTGCAGGATAGAAATGATATGTGGTACAACTATTATATATATATTTTTTATGATATCAAGTAAAACTAATTTATTTACAATAAAAGTAAATTTAGATAATTTACAAAGGAAAAATAAAATTGCAAACTGAAATATGGAAACCAAAACCGGTATATACAATGAGAATATGAAAAATGACTATTGCATAAAATGGTTTAGGTAACTCCCATTGATAGGAGCATCAAGAATCTTTTCATCGAGGTTTTCCAGTAAGAAATAATTTCTCCCTTCAACGACTGCAATCCTGAATGGTCCAAACCAGAGATGGTCAAACTTTGCATTTTTTCCCGCATCCTCCTTTCTAGCATCCCACTTTTAAACTAGATCGCCCAGAAGAAACCCTCGATCTTTAGCCTTTTTTTCAAAAAGGGCCTTCATATTATCTTGGTACCTTTGAAGTCTGTCATCTACTTTGGCCCTTTTTTGCTGGACTTCGATTATTTGGTTTATCCTTCTTGTAATGTCGTTTGTCTCTTCATTTTCATCTTTCCAGAGATTCATCACAGGAAGAGCGAGATTGATAGGAAGGACAACTTCAATACCATAAACCATTTCTAAAGGGGACATACCTATTGATTTCTTGGTGCCGATCCGATTCCCCCATAAGGCATACTTCAGGTGAATGTGCCAAGCCTTCTTATTTCTTGTCAACACTTTTTTTATTATAGTCATCAGGATCTTATTGGATGATTCGACCAACCCATTTCCCTGAGCATAATGCATTGTAGAATGTCCTAACACAATGTTGTATTTTTGGTAGAAACTAATCATTGCCATATATTTGAAAGCTTGGGCATTATCAGTGACTATTTTTCACGGAAAACCAAATATCAATAGGATGTTTTCTTCCAAGAAATTTATTACCACCATATTTGTTGCATTCCGAGTCAGAATGGCTTCGACCCATTTTGTGAAGTAATCGGTGGCAGTTAAAATCCATTTATGTTGTGAAATTGACTACGAATGGATTTATTTAATGAAATCTGGACCCTACTGTTGGAAGGGAGATTCTTCTTTGACTGGGATTAAAGGTAGTGCAAGAATTTTTTGATTACCGAAGAATAGTTAGCAAGAGTTGAAGTCTCTGACCTTGGCATTCACATAAGTAAATAACTTTGGCCAATAATATAAAGCTCTTAAAATATTGTAGTTCGTTTCCCTCTAGGCATGGTGTCCTCCATACACTCCTTCATGAAATTCATTTATGACACTCTCTGTTTCAGGTTCTGTTAGGCAACATAACAAGAAGCCTATAGGATATTTCCAATACAGTTGGCCATCAATAATACAATATTTAACTACATGTAGCTTCAAAGTCCTTGCTTTGGATGGAGTTTGAATATGAATTGTAGGTGTTTTATCATCAAGATCCTCTATATCCAAAATATATCTGTGTGATTCCAGGCGATTTATCCTAAGCGCCCTAAAATTCGATTCAACTAACATCTTCTCTAGGCCTTGACCTTTGACTAGTTTAGTCGACTTTACTTCTAGATTGAACTCCTGAATTTTAGCTAACCATCGACCTCTCTTTACATCACTGTCTCATTGTACCAAGATGTCCTTGACAATGCTTGTTGGCACGCAAGAGATTATTTTGGAATGCAACACATATGTCCTGAAATGTTTGAGGGCTTTCACCATTGCGTATGCTTGTTTTTCAGGTATATCATACTTTAATTCTGTGTCTTTGAGACTTTTACTGAAAAAGGCTATTGATTGTTTGAAGCCTTTCCCATTCTTTTGTAATAGCACCAATGCAATAGTATGTTCAGAAGCAAAGGATAAGATCAAGAACTCTTTAGTATAGTCTGGACTGGCTAACACTGGTGCTTCGCTTATAGATTTATTGACTCGATCGAATGATGCTTTATATTCGGCGGTCCATTTCACTTCGCTATCCTCCTTCAACATATCTGTAATCAACTTAACTATTTCAGAAAAATTGGGAATGAATCTTCTCAAAAAGTTTATCTTTCCTAAAAGGGATTGAATTTATTTTCTGTTCCTAGGAATATTGATAGTGTCTATGGCCTCAACCCGCATAGGGTTGACCTTAATTCCTTCTTTTGACACTATATGACCCAAGAGCTTACCTTCCTATATAGAAAAATGTGATTTCTTGGGGTTAAGAGACAAACCAAATTTTCTTCATTTTTCGAAGGTTTGCTTGAGGTGCAGCAGATGTTCTACATTGAAATTAGAAAAAACTGTCAAATCATCGAGATAAATAACGATGAACTTATATTTTTCTCCAATGAATGCAATTTCCTTCTCTCTTTGGAAATTAGCCCCTACATTCATCAAACCAAATGGAATTTTATAGTACATGAAATTTCCCCAGGGAGTGGTACACGTAGTTTTTTCTTTGTCATCTTCATGGACAACAATTTGATTGTATCCGGAAAAACCATCAATCATGGAAATTCTATTAGCTCCAACTAATTTTTCCAAAACATGATCCATTTTTGGTAATGGGTAGTTATCTTTGAGGGATGACCGATTTAAGTTTCTGAAATCTACATAGAGTATTATTTCACCTTTTTTCTTTCTTACCAGTACCAAATTCTATACCCATTAAGAATACCAGAGTGGAATGATAATTTTTTCATTGAGAATCTTCTTGAATTCCCTTTTTATCACTGGCAGGAGGATAGGATTTATCTTTTTGAGTTTCTACCTGAAAGGTTTGATACCATGTTTCAAAGGAATCTTATGTTCAATAACAAAGGTATCATAAGTTTTCAGATCATCATAGGACCATGCAAAAACATATTTGTATTTATTAAGAAATTTGGCGTACTTATTTTTCATTTGGGTTGGAAGGTATTTAGATATATTAACCAGTTTAGGATCTTCTTCAGTACCTATATCATAGTCGTCAACTTCTTCGGGCTGAGGTTGTAAGGTGGATTTTAAAGGTATGTCATCTTGGTCAAATAATCTCTCTAAGGGGATCAAACCTCTAGGGATTTGATTGTTCTTAAGCATGAGCATGCAGAGGTTTGCAATATTTTCTTGGAATTTTCCAGGGTCTTCACCTTCTTGCATAATCCAAGTGGGATCATTTTGGTTTTCCTGATCCATCTGAGTTTTAGAAAATTCATCAATCATTTCCAGAAATTGTTTAATTTGTTCGTCATCCTCGAAAACTTGTGAGTGTTGAATGTTATTTGGAATCAATGGTCTATGTCTCATCTCAATGTGATACTTCAGTTTTAGGGTAGTAAGTGGTACAAAGGTTGTGATAGATTTCACTAAATAATCAGCCTGTTGATTTTCCATCCTGGGAATAGAGTGAATATTAAAGGATGAGAAGAAATTCTCTATTAGATCCCAGGAACAATTTATGTATTACCTTAGCCTTGGATGCTTGGCTTGATACTGTTGTTTTATTTGTTTCACAATAAGCTCTGCATCACCAGAAACTATCAGATGTTCAATTTTTAACTTTCTGGCGGCTTCTAATCCCAAGACTAGAGATTCGTATTCACATACATTATTCGTATAATCAATGTCCCATTGTAATCTATATTAGAAGGGAATAACGTACTCATATTCTGGTGCTACAAATAACACTCGATCCCCTTCTCCTTCGCAGGACGATGCAACATCAAAAAACATTTTCCATATTTCTTCTCTACTATTTACATTTTTCTTTGTTTTTTCTATTTTTTCATTTTCTTCTTCTGTACATTCTTTGAAATCTTCATCTATTGATAATATAAAATTTCCTAATTCTTGATCAACAACATAGACTAGGTAATTATTTGGATTTTGAGGGTCACTTACCGTATACGCCAGTCTAGTTTCTCTATACAGTCGTGTGAATTGCCCACCGCAAATTGGGATCATAGCATAAGTCATTTCCAGCTGAACTGATCCACCTAATTTAGCACCCCAAGACATAGAAATAAACATGTCTTACTTGGAAGGGATGTCAGTAATGACCACATCCATAAGGACACTTTTTATAGGGATTTGAGCAAGATTTACTACCAGATCTTTAATCATGCCAAGACACTTAACTTTTCTGGAATCAAATGAGTACAGGTCTTGATAAGGTCTAGTAATTTCCAGTCCTAATTTCTCCATGATAATTTTGGGCATTAAATTTTGAGAGGCTCTAGAATCTAACATGCAGTTGTGGAAAAAATGGTCATGCACAATTAGTGTAATATAAAATGGAGCAACAAAATCCTTGGTGTTTTTGATGTGTGTACCAAAATCGTAGGTATTTCATCTTGTAGATTAATAACATTTGTGTGGCATTCAACATCAAAAAAATTTATCATTTTAGCAATTTTCTTTATATAAATCGGATTTTTTGAAAGCTCAACTAGAAGCATGGGGATTTTAATTTTATTAAGTTTGTTTTCTAAACTGAAACCTCCGATTGTTTTTTCGATTCCTATGGTTGGAACTTCTGTCTTTGTTTTTTCCGATTTTTTAGTTTGAGTTTCTCTTGTTTCGACTGGTTTTGTCCATGCAGCTTGTGTTTCAGTTGGTATTTTAGTAACTGTTGCGTCATTCATTTTGCTTCATGACAAAATATTTTTCGGTGGATCATTCATGGAATTATTTTCTCTGGGATGCAAATTATACTTTTTTTGGAGTTTGGCCATTATTGAGTCAGTGAGTCCTTGATAGGCATAGTCTCCTATATTATTAATAATTTCTTCATTATTATAGGGACTCTAGATCTAAAGACTTCTCGTAATCCTATCTAGTTAAATGTGGCTCGAGATCATTGTCACTAAGGTTGTTCATATCTTCTTCTAACTCCTCATAATTTTGCATATCATCCCTCTACATAAAATTTTCAGTTTTAAACAGGGCTTGGATCTGTTGATATTCATTTTTTATTTGTCTATGTTGCATCTAAGGGTTAGGGTTTATCTTGAACTGATTTCTAGCATAAGTACCATATTTGGCTTGGTCTAGCTCCATTTTGGATATTTTGTTTGATAAATCTTTGATTATTTTGGACATCTCATCCATCTTTTCTTCTGCAAACTTGCCAAATCTAGAGGGTCCGACTTGTTCTTTGAAACGTCTATGTTCTTTGGTTCCCATATCAATCTTGGTTTTTAATTTCTTGGATGCCATCATATTGGATTCAATTTCTATGGCATCTTCTTGCATCCCTGCTAAAGTGGCATATCTCCTTTCTCTCAAGAGGAGAGAAAATTCAGGTTCAAAGGATCCTGCAAACGTTATGTTTGTAGCGGGTTGAGAGGGTTTGAACTCAGTTGGGATTTTTTTGTATAGTTTGTTGAACCTATGAGTAAATTCAAGAACTAATTTAGAATTATTTTTTCTTAAATCCCCGAATTCGGTCAAATAATAGAGATGGTCCTTCTTCTCTCCCCATTGTCTTAGGAAGGCATTTTCTAAATGATCATATGACCTTATGGAACCTACCAGGAGTCCTCGAAACCAGGTTCTCACTTGTCCTTCAAAGGTTTGTACTAATAGCCTTGAGTAGACATCTTCATGTTCGATCCCCATGATATCAACAAATTTAACAAAAAAGGCTATGTGCTCGGTTGCAGTTAAATCTCCCTCTCCTATGAATTTTGGTAGGTTTTTCATATACTTCTTAGGAAAATCATGAAGGGGGGAAGGGAGGACCAAGGGAGCGTATCTGACAACTACCTTGGTAAATATGTTAGGGGGTGGAGGTTTTCTTTGACCACCTACTCCTCCATCTCCAACGCCACCCCATCCAACACCACCTCCTCTAGCAATAGCCATTAGAAGTCTAGGGGACGGATTTTGGGAAAAAAGGGAATTTTCAAAAACTTCTAGGGACTGAAGTGGTGACCTTTATACTACTTCTAGATCTGGTGAAGGAAGTTCNAAATAGCAGTGGCCATGGTACTTCCTCAACCTTCAAATTTTTAAACCATCTTTGTCCCTCGGTCGGTAGACCAGTGGCCGAGCTAAGGAAATCCTCGTTTACTTCGAGTTGGATGTCCCCAACTTTGGCCCTGCACCCATCGAATGTAAGTGCAAATTGTTGAGCGACTGCGAGGTTGAAACCCTCAAACTTCTCAATAAAAACCAACCAACCATTCTTCTCTAGGTCCTCTCGGGCGTTATCAAACAACAACAAAGTTTGGACACTGTTGGGCTCAATTCGCACTACAGGAGCCATAGCTAATAGCACAAAATCAACAGAGTAATCGGCGATAGGTTTTGACAGGGTAGACACAGAACCATTTTTCCAGCAGCTGCCCCAAAACAAGCAAAGGCAACCCGAAATGCAAGACATAGCGTTAATGCTTATGCGTGCGAGGATGGTGGAGTAAATTGGAACCATGCAAGAACATCATGTCAGGTTATACAATCAACAATGCCTTGGTACATTCAAATCACAATAGTGTATATCCAAAATAATTTTAATCAACATGTCAAATGCAACCGACATGAATTCCAACTGTGGGTTTTCACGCTTGCAGTCGTGAAAATGAAAATGAAAAGCAGGTATGCAAAAGCGAAAGATAATGGTGTCGTTTTAAAAAGTTGCGACAAATATTGAGGGTTCAAAACCCTTGTGTAGGCAACTTATAAGGAAAAAGATAGGAATTAATATGGCTGCCAACAAGGTGCTGCTATTCTTCCATAGTGCCGAACAAACTTGCGGTAGTAACCTGTCAAACCCAAAAATCCTCTAAGATTCTTCAATGTTTTAGGAATCGGCCAGTCCATCATGGCCTTAATCTTGTT
>JZKD02S0809220.1:0-14511 GCA_000966675.3 Picea glauca | reverse complement strand
TTTAATAGTTAGAGAAGATCTCCCAGAACTATCTAGATCTAAAAAACTTCTCAATACACTCAACACAAGACAAGTAGGAGTTATGATGGCACCTCCCATACCCAGGCACCTACCTCAGCAGGTCTCGTGCCTGACCTCTCGATCTTAAGAATCTCTCTAATCTTCCTTTCCTGACCCGAATTAGCTCTTTCGATTCCCCACTAGAATCACACATGAATCGATCCACAGGTCCTTTCCGCTCCTCACAACTTATAAACCCGACCAATTCTCCTTCCACAACAGGAAAATGAAATTTTGGGCTTCGGGATTTTCTGATTCCCAATGTCGAGAATTTACTGTTCTCTCGATTCCCCAATCTCCGATATCCAAATTTGTTGAAATGGCTTCAATAGTGTTTAGCCCCCTGGGATATACCTTTGGTCCACATGACCTCCCCTTATATGACCACAGTCCTTTTCGGGGATTCACGATTTCGGGCTTTCAAATGAATGCTTTGAATGTCTTGTCCTCAGGATTCTCGATCCTCCGAATCCCGATTTCCCAAAATGGCTTCCCTTTCGAGATTTTCCCCGAAAGTCTAGATTGTTGTCATGCGTCCCCTCAAGATGGACGGTCCTCATTCATTTCGCGATTTCAGGCTTTCAACCACCAAAATGCCTATGGGTTCTTTCCCTCGGAACTCCCGAAGTTCTGATTCCTGACCTTCAATATGACGAGATGACGTCAGTTGGCCCCAAAACGGAGCCTTCCACCTTGTCAAGGTTTCGGACTTCATGGTTCCAAAATGCGCATGCTTCTTGTCTTCAAGATTCATGAAACATCAAATCCCGATATGCCGATATGGCTCTCCTATCAGGATTTTTCCCGATTTCTTGGATTTTCTCCATGCGTCCTCCTATGATGGACGATCCAGATCTATTTCAGGATTTTCATCCTGGAGATTCCCGATCTCCTATCCTTAGGAATTTCGATATCTTGATATGCGAAACCTCGATGGAAAATTCCTTTCGGGGCTTTTACCTTGGAGTGTCCCAACCTCTCAACGTTAGAACCCCCGATTTCCCAAATGCCGAAATCTCGATGTCCCGACACCTTTTGGGACTTTCACCCTCTTTTTCACGAAGTTTAAAACTCATGAAGCTCCTCTCAGATCCAACGGATGACGGGTAATTGGACCTAGATCTGACGGTCCAGATCATTTCTCCTGTGCACTCCTCTGCTCCTTCCTGGACGTGGAAAACCAACAGTCTAGATCTCCTTCCCAGTATGATCGGACGAATTTTATACCTCCTCCCGAGATTTAGCGCTTTCTTCCAATGCTTGGAATATTTCTCCAAGACTAAAGGCCTCGAACTTTGCCTTTCCTCAGTGAGCTCCACGAATCCGAGTCCTCGCCTACACGTATAAAACCGTTGTTTCTCCTGAGCTTTGGGTACTCTAAACTCTTCAAAGAGTTCTATGGCCTCTGCACTCCTTGGAGCTATGGCTTCATGCCCTTAAAGCACTACTCTTACTGAGATTTTATCTCCGAACCCTTGAAGGATTAACTCATGTGCCCCTACAGGGTCTCTGCACACATAAAGCGCTATCTGTCCTGAGCTTTTCTTCTCGCCCAAACTTCTAAGGAAATAGTTCCTTCTCCTTTCTCCTCCTTCTGGAGAAGGTGATGCCCTCCTGGCTATTCTTCTTCTCAAGCAACCTCTTGCTGAGTATGCAGGGTGTCCAGCAACCCTGTGAAGATCCTTCTCCTTGGATTCTTTTTCCAATCCAGAACTCAAAGAGTTCTTTTCCTTGTGCCTGTCTGCACACTATCTCAATGCCCACATGGCAGAGTATTTCCACACAAAACATCTAACAGTTCGGTCCCCTTCTGTGCACCCAATGCACCTTCTCAATGCCCTCCTGACAGAGTTCTCATAATCCTTAGTGATTCTACTTCTTCTATTGAACTCACATCAGAGTTCTTCCTCTGTGCACTCTTTGCACTGGCTTAATGCCCACCTGGCAGAGCTTCACAGAACTCCTTCGAGTTTCTGTCTGCAATTGTTTTCTTCTCCACAACCTTGCACCCTGAGGTATTCAACAACCTCACAGGTATTTCCTCCGAGTTGTTGATTTCCACTTTTGTTCCCACCTAACATGCCTCTGCATGACTCCGCAGAGTTCAGAAATGCACCCTTTGTGCACGACTATCAGAACCCACAACGTTCTATCACACCTTTCTGGTGTGAAGCCTCAAAAACCTCTCAAGCTTGAAATCAAACAAAAACCCTGCAAATGCAAACCTACAACATACATCTACAGTATAAAAGAACACTCACAGACATTCATTCAACACAAGAGCGTGCAGGAAAAACTTTTGTTTATATATCAAATGGAAAATGCATGTTTGTACAAGGTGTTACTGAGCACGGCCTGTAACAAGGTCTCGACTCCTTCTTTTATTCTCTCTACTCCCAGACCCTCTTCTCATTCTACTAACTCCTCCCAAAATGAGATCGAAATTGATCTTTTACATGAGGGGGCTCTTAGATCTCTTCCCTCCAACCTACCTACCCTATTCAATTACATTGAATGGGCTATCTAGTCCACCATCTAGATCTAGATCTCAGCCTTACAAACATTAAAGTCCTACCTACTATAATTCCTGCAAAAAGGCACGGCTCGATGGCTCAACAGCCTACAACATTAATTACATTCAAATTCAAAGATGAAGATGAAGGTTGCAACTCTCTTCATCCTTGAATGCATGCACGTTGACGTGGCTGGCTGACTGTCTGGCTGACATGGAGAGATGCTCCTGCATCATACTCCTTAGCTGCAAAATTCATGAGCTCCTGCTCATGAGCTTCCCATCTCAGCTGTGGAAATCCTCCCGGATCCCAAATCATCCTCTGGAGTTGTTCATCCACTCCATCTCCCTGTTGTTGTTGCTGATGCCTTTCTACCCAACTTCTCCTTCCTAGCGGTCTCTACTGAATCTACCATCAGCCTTCTAATGTCTTCTATCACCTCATGCAGCTACTGAATTGGCTGGCCCTTTTTATGCATTATCTCCATCTGCAAAAAAAAATTGCAAATGGGAAGATCACTATGATCTCCCATGCCTTCTTCTTCATCTGCTTCCAACCTCACATGTTGGATGTGCATGCCTTGCACTATTACCCTTCTCTCCAGGGATTCAATTTGTTCATACAAATTAGCAAAGCTAATGTTGTCTGCCTCTTCCTCTTCTTATTATGCAAACTCCCAGGTTGTAGTCCTTTCAGTCTCCTGGCTGAAAATATTGAGCCATTCCTCAAAATGCTCATCATTCTCTTCTACTTCTTCTATTGTCAGCTTCAGTGCTGCAGCTTCCTCAACTTCCTAGCTAAAAGCATAGAGACATTCCTTAGAATGCTCATCATCTTCTTCTTCTTCTTCTCCCTTTTCTATCAGCTTCTCTAGCTGATCCACATCCATGTCCGAGATCACCTTCTCTGTCAGCTCCTCTGGCTGATTCCAACATGCCTGCTCATCCCTACCCACCTGGAAATATGGTATTTTCCTGTTTCCCTCATGGAAGTCCATGGAATCAACTGATTCCATCTTTGTTCCCTTGCCCACCTGGTAAACTGAAAACCTTTTGTTGCCCTCCTAACAGTCTTTGAGATCCCACAGCGACCTCATTTCATTGCCCAGCTGGCAATGTGAAATTCCTTGGTTGTCTTCCTGACAGTCCATGATATCTTCAGTTGATCTCAACTCCTTTCCCACCTAGAAATTTGGAATTTCCTCTCTACCGTCCTGGCAGTTCTTGAGATCTCCAGTTGATCCCATTTCATTCTCTTCACCGAGAATTTTCCCAGTCTCTGGTTCACATATCTGAACCATTTCCTCAGGTCCGTCGAGGTTTTCAGTATGCCTCAACAATCCACTTAACAAATTATGTTGTCTTCTAGCCATCAACTCATTGATTGGCCATTTCACCTTCGGCTTCCTCATGGGCCATTCATATACCCATCTCAACTTAGCATTCTCCTGCATCTACAGTTCAAGCTCTTCCATTCTTGCCCTGATGTCAGCAACTTCTTTCCCCCTTTTGGCTGTGCTCATCATCTCTGAGATTTTCCTTCCAGCATATCTATGGCCTTCAGTAGTCATATCGTTGTCTCTTTTTTCCCTCTTGGTAAATCTACTGCTCATCTACAAGCGATCATCTATAGAGTCCCCAACACTCTGTCTCCGTTTTTCTTCTCGCTCTGCTTGAAATATACAAACAGAGTTCTCACTTTGATACCATAACTGATGTGTATCAGATTTCTCTTTTGCCTCCAAATTTCCTTGCCTGAAATCTATAGACAAGATTCAAGCTCTGATACCAAACTGATCATGCCTCCCAGACCCAGGCACTTACCTCAGCAGGTCCCGTGCCTGACCTCCCAGTCTTAAAGATCGCTCTAATCTCCCTTTCTTGAGCTGAATTAGCTCCTTCAATTCCCCACTGGAATCGTGCATGAATCGATCCACAGGTCCTTTCCATTCCTCACGACCTCTAAATGCAACCACTTCTCCTTCCACAACAGGAAAATGAAATTTTGGGCTTCAGGGTTTTCTAATTCCCGATGTCAAGAATTTACTGTTCTCTCAATTCTCCAATCTTCGATATCCCAATTCGTCGAAATGGCTTCAACAACGTTTATCCCCCTGGGCTATACCTTTGGTCTACATGACCTCCCCTTATATGACCGTAGTCCATTTCGGGGTTTCATGATTTTGGGCTTTCAAATGCTCCGAACGTCTTGTCCTCAGGATTCCCAATCGTCTGAATCCCGATTTCCTGAAATGGCTTCCCTTTCGAGATTTTCCCTGAAAGTCTAGATTGTTTCCACGTGTCCCTTCAAGATGGATGGTCCTCATTCATTTCGTGATTTCGAGATTTCAACCACCGAAATTCCTATGGGTTCTTTCCCTCGGAACTCCCGAAGTTCTGATTCCTGACCTCCGATATGACGAGATGACGTCAGCTGGCCCCACAATGGAGCTTTCCACCTTGTCGGGGTTTCAGACTTCGCGGTTCCGAAATGCACGTGCTTCTTGTCTTCAGGATTCGTGAAATGTCGAATCTCGATATGCCGATATGGCTCTCCTATCGAGATTTTTCTGGATTTCTTGGATTTTTTCCACGCGTCCTCCTATGATGGATGGTCCAGATCTATTTCGAGATTTTCATCCTAGAGATTCCCGATCTCCTGTCCTCAGGACTTCCAATATCCCGATATGCGAAAGCGTGATGGAAAATTCCTTTCGGGGCTTCTACCTTGGAGTGTCCCGACCTCTCAACGTCAGAACCCCCGATTTTCAAAATGCCGAAATCTTGATGTCCCGACACC
Organism: Picea glauca; assembly: GCA_000966675.3. Taxonomy (NCBI): domain Eukaryota; kingdom Viridiplantae; phylum Streptophyta; class Pinopsida; order Pinales; family Pinaceae; genus Picea; species Picea glauca. The sequence goes on along the minus strand of JZKD02S0809220.1, from coordinate 9,139 downwards.
TTTTGGGACTTTCACCCTCTTGTTCACGAAGTTTAAACCTCGTGCAACTCCTATCAGATCCAACTACTGACAAGTAATTGGACCTAGATCTGACGGTCCATATCATTTCTCATGTGCACTCCTCTGCTCCTTCCTGGACGTGGAAAACCAACAGTCGAGATCTCCTTCCCAGTCTGATCGGACGATTGTTATACCTCCTCCCGAGCTTCAACGCTTTCTTCCTATGCTTGGAAGATTTCTCCAAGACTAAAGGCCTCGACCTTTTCCTTTCCTCTGGGAGGTCCACGAATCTGAGTCCTCACCTGCGTGTATAAAACCATTGTTTCTCCTAAGCTTTGGGTACTCTAAACTCTTCAAAGAGTTCTATGGCCTCTGCACTCCTTCCAGCTATGGCTTCATGCCCTTAAAGCACTACTCTTATTGAGATTTTATCTTTGAACCCTTGAAGGATTCTTCAATTCTTGTGCCCCTACAGGGTCTCTGAACACATAATGCGCTATCCGTCCTGAGCTTTTCTTCTCACCCAGACTTCTAAGGAAATAGTTCCTTCTCCTTTCTCTTCCTTCTGGAGAAGGTGATGCCCTCCTGGCTATTCTTTTGCTCAAGCAACCTCTTGCTGAGTATGCAAGGTGTCGAACAACCCTGTGAAGATCCTTCTCCTTGGATTATTTTTCCAATCCAGAACTCAAAGAGTTCTTTTCCTTGTGTGTGTCTGCACACTATCTCAATGCCCACCTGGTAGAGTATTTCTGCACAAAACATCTAACAGTTCGATCCTCTTTTGTGCACCCAATGCACCTTCTCAATGCCCTCCTGGCAGAGTTCTCAGAATCATTAGTGATTATGGTTCTTCTATTGAACTCACAGTAGAGTTCTTCCTCTGTGCACTCCTTGCACTGGCTCAATGCCCACCTGGTAGAGCTTCACAAAACTCCTTCGAGTTTCTGTCTGCAACTATGTTCTTCTCCACAACCTTGCCTCCTGAGGTATTCAACATCCTCACAGGTCTTTCCTCCGAGTTGTTGATTTCAACTTCTGTGCCCACCTGGCATGCCTTTGTCTGACTCTATAGAGTTCAGAAATGCACCCTTTGTGCACGACTATCAGAACCCGCAATGTTCTATCACACCTTCTTGGTGTGAAACCTCAAATACCTCTCAATCTTGAAATCAAACAAAAACCCTGCAAATGCAAACCTACAACATACATATACAACATAAAAGAACACTCATAAACATTCATTCAACACAAGAGTGTGCAGGAAAAACTGCTATTTATATATATTAAATGGAAAATGCCTGTTTGTACAAGGTGTTCCTGAGCACGGCCTGTAACAAGGTCTCGACTCCTTCTTTTCTACTCTCTACTTGCAGACCCTCTTCTCATTCTACTAACTCCTCGCAAAAGGATATCGAAATTGTTCTTTTACATGAGGGGGCTCTTAGAGCTCTTCCCTCCAACCTACCTACCCTATTCAATTACATTGAATGGGCTGTCTAGTCCACCATCTGGATCTAGATATCAGCCTTACAAACATTAAAGGCCTACCTACTCTAATGCCTGCACAAAGGCATGACTCCATGGCTCAACAACCTACAACATTAATTACATTCAAATTCAAATATGAAGATGAAGGCTGCACCTCTCTTCATCCTTGAATGCATGCGTGCTGACGTGGCTAGTTGGTTGACATGGAGAGATGCTCCTACATCAAGTTAATTACTCCGACTCATAGTAGATGTTACAATATCATCACCTAAACTAAGGTTTTGTATTTCTATGAGACCATTACCTAAGGGTGATCATATGGGATGCCATCTCTGATGCAGGAGCATCCACACCTCATCAAGCGAGCCAGCACATGGATAAAGAAGTACAGCTGGGCAGTGCTAGCACATATGTTTTTGAAATACTTTGGAAAGTTGTTGCGCCATCATTTGAATGAAAACATTCATAACAAAGTGCACTTGTACATTGTAACGGACCTTGAGCAGATAAGCTCTCATCCTTAGGTAGCTGAGGCATTTATTAGATTTAATACAAGTAGATAAATTAATTAAGTCTAGATTAGACAGTTTTTCTTTCGAGAGGGAAAATGGAATATAGGCAGCGTCCTTTGTATTATTGTAGACAACAATTAAGATTAGCATTGGAAGCAGCATTAGCATTCAGGAGCAAGAAGAGCAAGCAGAGAACTGGTAAAGAATCCCCATGTACAGATATTGAATTAATAGGAAAGTTTTGATTCAATTCCATGGCTGTGATTATTCTCTGTGTGTTGTTGATATTATGTTGTTGCATGCTTGCTTCTTGTTATGCCTTCATTGTATATGCTGCATATGTAATTTCGTGGTAGATTAGAAATATGGGAGAAAGGCGAGAATAGGTTTCAGAGTGTTTCTCTGTTGGAGCCAGGAGATTTCAGCATAGAGTGCAGTTGAATTCCTCGGCATAGAGTGCGTGAGGGGCTCTACAATTAAACTCTTATTCTCCTCTACCGGAATTGTGTTGGGTTATTCGAACCGTGCAGGGGAAGAGCAGGCTGAATTGAAGTCTCAGAGGCGATCCTGGGAAAAGGAGGACAGGAAGCCTTGATTCAATTCCATGGATGTGTTTATTCTCTGTGTGTTGTTGGCAGTAGGCCTTTGCATATTTGCTTCTTGTTATGAATTCCTTTCATATGCTATGTATGTGATATTATGGAAGAATTGAAATCTGAATGTCTGAGTGAATGAGTTTTAATTGTTACTCCAAGAGAACCAAAGAGTTCCTACAAGGGTGCAGTTAAATTTGGCTCTTCAAGAGGAAGAGAATTGACGACTTGAAATCGCTGTGGAGATTTGCGAAATCCAGCAGACCGTGAGATCGTGGAGAAGTCTCGAGGGGCTAACTCACAGGCGCACGGAGGAGTCTGTTCACCATCGCATATCGACATTCGTCATTTGACGAGGCAAGTCACATGCACGTCGAAATCGCGAACCGCGATTTCCTGAATTAATGGGAGCCATTGATCAGAGCAAGGACAAGTGGCATGAATCTGGAGAATCAGGGTTTCGACCTTTGGGGTTTCCAAATGCAAGGGATTCGTGACAGTTGAAATCGTGATTCCGCGATTTCCGATCACATGAGGGGTGAAGTGACTTGGTTGTGTGGGGCCTTGGGAACGAGTGGAGTCCAGGTGGCGCCGAGTCGGGAGATCGGCACCTCGGGGCTCGGGGTTTGGAAAGGCAGGCTGTTGACATCGCGAGTAGTGATATCCCGAGCCGTTGACCATTGACCATCGACATTCGGGGTTCGGAGTTTGGAGTTTCACGAGAAGTGCACATAGGGTCCGCGATATCGCGAAGCCCGATTTCCCGAGACAACTTCCGGGTGATCAATAGAGCGCCCTGTGGGTGACGAGAAGTCCCGTTACGGGATTTGAAGAGTGTTACAACTCTTCGGGCCAGTTTGGAGGAGGTCTTGGTGAGAGAGGCTACCATCGAGGGTAGGTTTGCGTCAGAGTGGTATCAAAGCGGGTGAATCTTTGCTTTCCGTAGTAGAGACAGAGAAGACAAAATGTTGCCCAGAAGAGAGAGGCAGTCACCTGATCGTGAAGATAGGGACGCGCGAAGAAGGGGTAGGCTAGCGGGCAACCCATAGATAGAAAGACAGATGCGATATCTTCGATCAAGGCTCGAGGAAATGGAGACTGCGCGGAGACGTGGAGTCGGCGCAGGGGAGTTCAGTGATTCCGAAGTGGAAGAGGAAGCTGGACATGAAGCAGAAGAGGTCACAGCAGAAGATGCCTCGATAGAAAGGTTGATCAGAGCCATTTCGAGGATGAGCTCGAAGACGAAGATGGACATTCCCACCTTTGAGGGAATTCTAAATGTTGAAGAGTTGTTGGACTGGATCCGAGCACTCGATACCTACTTCGATTATGAGGATATCGAAGAGGACAAGAAAGTGAGACATGTTGTCACTAAGTTGAAAAGACATGTAACCTTATGGTGGGACGAGCTGCAGGCAGACAGACGTTCCAAGGGAAAACAGAAGATCAAGAGCTGGGATCGGATGATCGCTAAGACGAAAGCGAAGTTCATCCCCAGAGACTATCAGATCACTCTGTTCAGGCGCATGCAGAACCTGAGGCAGAAGATGATGACGGTGAAGGAGTACACTGAAGAATTTTATAGGCTCAACATTCGAGCTGGTCATCGAGAGAGTGATGATGAAAAGGTGCGAGATACCTAATTGGGCTGAGGTATGACATTCAGGATGCGTTGAGCATGGTTACCATCCGAACAGTTGAGGATGCGTACCAAATGGCTCTAAAAGCCGAGGATAAGTTGAGCCGCAAGCAGGGGCAGCGAGGGCGAGGACGAAGTCAGCCCAGAAGCAAAGCAGTTACCCAAGAAAGAATTTAGAAGCCCAAGGAGGAGTGGCAGAGACCTCAGGCAAAGGCTAAGAGGGGTGGAACCTCACAGTAGGGGCAGCCACAAGCTGAACAAAGGCAACAATATGCTGAGCCGAGGATGCAACATACAGAGCAGGGTGGCGGATATGCTGACGCCAACGTAATTCCTCGTACCTGAGGTAGAGGAAGAGGCAGAGGAGGAATTATCACATGTTTTACATGTGGAAAAGATGAACAAAAATCTGTGGATTGTCCAGACAGGAAAATGGACAGAGGGAAAGCTCACGTTGTTGAGGCGCAGAGGCGTGATGCTGAGAATGAGGATGCTGACAGCGGAAGATCGCTCGGGACACATAAGATTCTTTTGGCACCTGAGAAAGAGGTGGACAGCTCAGTGCAAAGGAGCATATTGTTCAGAACGACTTGTACAGCCAAGGACAGAAAGTGCAAAGTGATCGTGGACAGTGGGAGCACTGACAATCTCGTTTTGACCGAGATGGTGGAGAAATTGGAGCTGGAAACGACTAAGCACACGAGTCCATATAAAGTCTCGTGGTTACAGAAAGGGCACCGGGTAAGTGTCACTAAACAATGCTTAGTTAAATTTAAAATTGGGAATTATCATGATGAGATTCTGTGTGATGTCATTCCCATGGACGTATGTCATATACTACTGGGTAGACCATGGAAGTATGATAGAAATGTTGTTCATGATGGAAGGATGAACACATACACCTTGGAGAAGGATGGGATTACACATAGATTGCTTCCGATAAAGGATAAAGAAGTTAAACCAGAAGTTAGCAACACTATACTTCTCATGAGTGGAAAAGAGCTTCTCACAGAGATGGAGAAGAATGAAGATCCACAGTTCTTTGTTGTCAGGAAACCGAGAATTGTCCTAACAAGCACAAGAGTGGATGATTTGCCAGAGGAGATTCAGGAACTGCTGGGAGAGTTCGCTGATATCATCGTGGACAAACTACCTCGTTTGTTGCCACCGGTGCGGAGTGTGAGTCACCATATTGACCTCATACCCGGAGCAAGTTTGCCAAACAAGGCAGCATACAGGTTGACACCTCAGGAGAATGAGGAGGTCAAAAGGCAGGTACAGGATCTGCTGGATAAAGGACTGGTGAGGGAGAGCCTTAGTCTGTGTGTCGTTCCAACGATACCGAGTCTGAAGAAGGATGGAGGCTGGAGAATGTGTACAAACTCCAGGGCAATAAATAAGATCACCATCAGGTACATATTTCCACTGCTGAGAATGGACGACTTGATGGATTGCCTAAGTGGGGAAAATTACTTTTCCAAGATCGATCTCAAGAGCGGATACCATCAGATACGAATGAGAGAAGGAGACGAATGGAAAATAGCATTCAAAACAAACGAAGGTTTGTACGAATGGCTGGTCATGCCGTTTGGCTTGACAAACATGCCGAGCACATTCATGAGGCTGATGAATGAAGTCCTGCGGGAATTCATTGGCAAATTTGTGGTCGTGTATCTGGACGACATACTGGTTTTTAGCAAGACAAAGGTTGAACACTTGAGACATTTGGCCACTGTGATGAGGAGGTTACAGCAGGAGAAATTGCTGATTAATTTGAAGAAGTGTTCCTGCATGCAAATAGAACTCGTTTATTTGGGTTTTGTGATTTCGGCGAATAAGCTGAAGATGGATCCTGAGAAGGTGGAGGTAATCAGGAATTCGCCATCGCCGAGAAATGTCTTCGAGGTAAGGAGCTTTCATGGTTTAGCTAGTTTCTACAGGAAGTTCATTCGGAACTTTAGTGGAATTAGCGTCGCGATGATGGACACGGTGAAGAAGCGGCATAAATTTTTTCATTGGACAGCAGAGGCTGAGAGGAGCTTCAATTTGCTGAAGCGAAAGATAACAGAGCAACCAATTCTGGTATTCCCGATTTTCAGAAGACCTTCCAGGTGAAGTGTGATGCCAGCGGATATGCTGTTGGAGGGGTCTTGAGTCAGGATGACAGACCTGTGGCATATTACAGCGAGAAGTTGGATAATGCGAAGCTGAAATACTCCACATATGACAAAGAGTTCTATGCCATCATAGAGGCATTGAGGAAGTGGATGCATTACTTGATACCCAGGGAGTTTGTATTGTATAGAGATAATCATGCACTGCAGTTTGTAAGTCAGCAGGAGAAGATGAATCAGAAGCATGCGAAATGGGTAGAATATATGTAGAATTTCACATTCGTGATCAAGCACATTTTGGGGACTGCTAGCAAAGTAGCTGATGCTTTGAGTAGGAAATGTTTGTTGCTGCAGGAGTTTAGAGTCAAAACCTTGGGTTTTGAAAATTTAAAAGACATGTACGTAGGAGATGTTGATTTCAGGGAAGCGTACGAAGCAGCTAAGAACCCAGTTCTCAGAGATCAGAGCCCGTGGATTGACTACCTGATATACGAGGGGTTGCTGTTTAAAGGAAATCAACTATGCATTCCATATTGCTCCATGAGGGAGAATTTGGTGAGAGAAAATCACAACGGAGGCTTAGCAGGTCATTTCGGGCATGACAAAACGTTCGCCAAGCTGATCGAATCATATTTTTGTCTAGGGATGCGCGCTGATGTTAAGCAATTTGTTCATAGATGCAGAATATGTCAACACGCGAAGGGCCGAAAACAGAACACAGGGTTCTATCATCCATTGCCCATACCTGAGAGACCATGGGAGGCAATCAATATGGATTTCATTTTGGGTTTGCCGAGAACACAACGAGGAGTAGATTCCATCTTTGTGGTGGTGGACAGGTTCTTGAAGATGGCACATTTCATACCTTGTCATAAGACCAGCGATGCGATGCACATCATGAACTTATTTTTCAAAGAGAATGTGCGATTGCATGGATTGCCGAGAAGCATAGTCTCGGATCGGGATACGAAGTTCATAGGTCATTTTTGGAGGACGCTATGGAAGAAGCTAGGGACTGACTTGGCATTCAGCTTAGCATACCATCCACAGACAGATGGGCAGACCGAGGTGGTAAACATGAGTCTGGGAGATCTGTTGAGAAGCGTGGTGACGGAGCATCACACCAGTTGGGATCAGATCCTACCACAAGCAGAATTCGCGTAAAACGATTCGGTGAATCGGAGTACAGGTAAGAGTCCATTTCAAATTTTGTATGGGACACAGTCGAGGGGAGTTTCTGAACTCAGGGAGTCAGAACAGGCTGAAACTAGCAGTGCTCGTGCCGAAGAGTTCGTTGAGGCGATGCGGGAACTTCACGCGGAGGTGAAGCAGCGACTGCAAAAGTCAAACCAAGAATACAAGAGCAGAGCCGATCAGAGGAAGAGACAACTTCAGTTTGAAGTTGGAGACATGGTTCTAGCACACTTGAGGAAGGAAAGGTTCCCAAGGGGAACATACAACAAGCTCAAGATGAAGAAGATTGGGCCATGCAGAGTCCTGAAGAAATTCGGGGAGAATGCATATGAGCTTGAGTTGCCAGAGGGCATCGGGATATCTCCGATTTTCAATGTTTCGGATTTATACCCATACAGGGCCAAGGATGCAGAAACTGGAACTGATGAACAAGTGATCCAGTGGCAGAAACAATTACCAGTTGCACAGAAGCCGCAGATGGAGTGCATACTGGAGAAGCGAGCAGGAAAGAAAACCAGGAGGAAGCAGTATTTTGAATACCTGGTGAAGTGGAAGAACCACCCAGTGGAGGATGCAAGCTAGGAGACAGAGGCGGTGATCTAGAAACATGGGCACATGACACAAGAGGTCATGGATAGGAGCCCATGAATTCTTTTGAGCCGAGGAGTATGATGTAGGAGCATCCACACCTCATCAAGCGAGCCAGCGCGTGGATAAAGAAGTACAGCTGGGCAGTGCCAGCACATATGTTTTTGAAATACTTTGGAAATTTGTTGCGCCATCATTTGAATGAAAACATTCATAACAAAGCGCACTTGTACATTGTAACAGACCTTGAGCAGATAAGCTCTCGTCCTTAGGTAGCTGAGGCATTTATTAGATTTAATACAAGTAGATAAATTAATTAAGTCTAGATTAGACAGTTTTGCTTTCGAGAGGGAAAACAAAATATAGGCACCCTCCTTTGTATTATTGTAGACAACAATTCAGATTAGCATTGGAAGCAACATTAGCATTCAGGAGCAAGAAGAGCAAGCAGAGAACTGGTAAAGAATCCCCATGTACAGATATTGAATTAATAGAAAAGTTTTGATTCAATTCCATGGTTGTGATTATTCTCTGTGTGTTGTTGATATTATGTTGTTGCATGCTTTATTCTTGTTATGCCTTCATTGTATATGCTACATATGTAATTTCATGGCAGATTAGAAATCTGGGAGAAAGGCGAGAATAGGTTTCAGAGTGTTTCTCTGTTGGAGCCAGGAGATTCCTGCATAGAGTGCAGTTGAATTCCTCTGCATAGAGTGCGTGAGGGGCTCTACAGTTAAACTCTTATTCTCCTCTACCGGAATTGTGTTGGGTTATTCGAACCGTGCAGGGAAAGAGCAGGTTGAATTGAAGTTTCAGAGGCGATCCTGGGAAAAAGAGGACAGGAATCCTTGATTCAATTCCATGGATGTGTTTATTCTCTGTGTGCTATTGGCAATCTTCTTTTCTTATCTCACACTTTTGTGAATCGAAGGTAACTTTATGACCTTGGTCACACATTTTACCCACACTTAAAAGATTATGTTTCATATCTTCTACTAGTAGAACATT
>JZKD02S0809209.1:0-14511 GCA_000966675.3 Picea glauca | reverse complement strand
AACTCCTCCAATTTTCACTCCTTGAATCCTCCCCAAAAAGAGGTTATAGAAAGAATGGTAGACTTTATTCAATTCTGGTCTGTTCAGAAGACCCAACTTGTACAGCATGCCCAGCTCTCAATATTTAACATCTGATTCTGAAAATCACACACAAGAAACTAAATTCCGTACTCTTTCCAATGGAAGTGGTCCCACTACATTTGGATTATGTATGAAAAATTTATGACTGTTTTACCCAGAACACCTATTTATTGACTAGCTTCAGGACTGGTCACAAACCCTATCTTCCATAGAGTGTATCTCCATAATTATAGCGAATTAAGAGCTAAAAATTTTACCAGAGGTACCTTGATATGTCTTCTCAATACCATAGAGATTTTACCATCTGAATCGTTCTAGAAAAAAAGTTATAGCAAAAATGGTAAGATGACCTGAAAATAACATACCTTAGAACACATCACCAAAAGGCTTCATCCTCCCTTGAAATCCGGCCTTCTTTTCTTCTTATTACCTCTGAAATTCGACTTGTATCAAATGAATGTATAATGATGTTTATTTATACCATTTATGTCACTTCCTTTTAACATTAGGGCTGACCTAACACTTTCTTATTTTGTAATTACTTTCTTTAATTATTTTCAAGGCCTACATGTACTTCCTTGTTCAATTCACTTTGTCATCTTCAAAAATTCATTTTTCCTCAACCATGAGGATCCATGTGACGTGCCAAATACCATCGGAAATAGCATGATGTATACTATCCATTCATAGGTGTTTTATATGCATGTGCATTGTCCTTCATGTCCAAATACCTTTATCAATCTTGCGGTCCAAAACCCATGACTAGGGTTGACATCAATGACAACAACCAATCTTCGAACATTAGGCTCATGGTTTCATCTAGTACATGGTATGAGAAAATTGTATCATGTTATCCCATGATATTTTATGTATGGCTTTGAGGAGGCCTCTATCTATATAAGGAGGGTGCCTCCCTCACTTTTTCATGGTTGGAATAAAGTGAAGAGCCTCTTGTTATTTGTGTATGAGATATTATTTCTTCTTGAATAATATTCCAGGGTCTAATGATGGATTTTAGAATTGAAAACTTGATGGGGTAGGAGCTATCACAATGAAAGATAATGCAAGGGAGGTATGATTTTAATTCCATTTCCTTTCTTTATTGAATTTAAGATAGATTTATATTGTATTAGAATTCAATATTTTAGGGTTTTTATTCTTTATAATAGATCTAGTGTATAGTTTCTATGTGATACTTAGGTTGATTTCATTTTGGGTTAACCTCCCTTCAAGCCTTTTAAGTTACATAATCTTTAGTTTGATGCTCTTCTAAGTATACAACATGATATTTGGGGACTTCAATAACCAATTCAAACAGGACATTTCCAAGGGATTTTGGATTCCATGCCCAATGGTGACACTTAGGGCTTCTTTTCATTTTTCCATCTCATTTTATTTTTTCCATTTAAATTTCTATTCTAAATAACTTAGGGATTAAAAGGATTTAATTTCCCGGACTAGGTTACCCTTTCAAGTTTATATGAGCTAACATTTCCATATTTTGCAGCAAGCATGGGATTATTTATAGGTCAATCTCTTAAAATGGTTCAATCTTAAATTGATCTACTATTCATGAGCTAATTATTTGCAGGTTGTCCACTTTAATGGCCAAGCATTGAATCTATATGTTGTTATGGGTTAGATTAAACGTTTGTTTTTCTTTATTTTGCGTAAATATAATACCACACCCTTAAAGAAACCAATTAATGACTCATATATCTAAGGGTTTAAATCTTAATTTCACTTTAGAAGTTTGCAAAATGGAAAAAGTCTGATGGTAATATTTGGTTCTCTAGTTTAAAACTGTGGTTCATAAATTGTTGTCATCATGCTATTTCTTATAATGTACCCTAGGAATTTAGACAATGGAAAACATGTTGGTAAATGGAATAACACTCTTTGAACATGATAACTCTTCATGGTGTTTTGTTTCATTATTGGTTTTCAAAAATGGATATTACACCTCTTACAATGATTTTTAATCATCGGCCAAATATGTTGGGGAAAAAATTCTCTTTTGCATAGAGAGCCGCATTCTACAACCCAGTGACACGTGTGATGTGTCATTGGAACTGACGCATGTGACGTGTCAGTCTTAAATAATAATAATAAAATTAAGTGTATGAAAATTAAACCCATTTTAGAGTGCAAAAGAAGGGGTTTGCACATCGAGAGATTTGATCCCTCTCGTCGTTTGGTAGAACCAGAGTTAAGATAGGTCTATGCTGATTAATGCGTAAAGACATGTCCAATCATGAAGACTAAAGTGATATGTTGGAAAATGTTTACATAATGTGTTTGGATGGACTAAAGATTACACTCACTGCCAAAATATATGCTAAATCTACTCTGAGAATAAATCTAAGTTTTGGTAACAAGTTTCAGGGTTTGAACATTGATGAATTAGGAAATGACTTGTTACATCCAGAATTTGTTTATCTTTGTTGGTTGTTCACACAATGAGCGGTTACTACAGATTAAAGCTTTGATTTGATGAACAAAACTGGATAATATTCNTGTATACTATCCATTCATGGGTGTTTTATATGCATGTGCATTGTCCTTCATGTCCAAATACCTTTATCAATCTTGCGGTCCAAAACCCATGACTAGGGTTGACATCAATGACAACCAATCTTCCAACATTAGGCTCATGGTTTCATCTAGTACATGGTATGATAAAATTGTATCATGTTATCCCATGGTATTTTATGTATGGCTTTGAGGAGGCCTCTATCTATATAAGGAGGGTGCCTCCCTCACTTTTTCATGGTTGGAATAAAGTGAAGAGCCTCTTGTTATTTGTGTATGAGATATTTTCTTCTTGAATAATATTCCAAGGTCTAATGATGGATTTTAGAATTGAAAACTTGATGGGGTAGGAGCTATCACAATGAAAGATAATGCAAGGGAGGTATAATTTTAATTCCATTTCCTTTCTTTATTGAATTTAAGATAGATTTATATTGTATTAGAATTCAATATTTTAGGGTTTTGATTCTTTATAATAGATTTAGTGTATAGTTTCTATTTGATACTTAGGTTGATTTCATTTTGGGTTAACCTCCCTTCAATCCTTGTAAGTTACATAATCTTTAGTTTGATGCTCTTCTAAGTATTCAACATGATATTTGGGGACTTCAATAACCAATTCAAAGAGGACATTTTCCAAGGGATTTTGGATTCCATGCCCAATGGTGACACTTAGGGCTTCTTTTCATTTTTCCATCTCATTTTATTTTTTCCATTTAAATTTCTATTCTAAATAACTTAGGGATTAAAAGGATTTAATTTCCCGGACTAGGTTACCCTTTCAAGTTTATATGAGCTAACATTTCCATATTTTGCAGCAAGCATGGGATTATTTATAGGTCAATCTCTTAAAATGGTTCAATCTTAAATTGATCTACTATTCATGAGCTAATTATTTGCAGGTTGTCCACTTTAATGGCCAAGCATTGAATCTATATGTTGTTATGGGTTAGATTAAACGTTTGTTTTTCTTTATTTTGCGTAAATATAATACCACACCCTTAAAGAAACCAATTAATGACTCATATATCTAAGGGTTTAAATCTTAATTTCACTTTAGAAGTTTGCAAAATGGAAAAAGTCTGATGGTAATATTTGGTTCTCTAGTTTAAAACTGTGGTTCATAAATTGTTGTCATCATGCTATTTCTTATAATGTACCCTAGGAATTTAGACAATGGAAAACATGTTGGTAAATGGAATAACACTCTTTGAACATGATAACTCTTCATGGTGTTTTGTTTCATTATTGGTTTTCAAAAATGGATATTACACCTCTTACAATGATTTTTAATCATCGGCCAAATATGTTGGGGAAAAAATTCTCTTTTGCATAGAGAGCCGCATTCTACAACCCAGTGACACGTGTGATGTGTCATTGGAACTGACGCATGTGACGTGTCAGTCTTAAATAATAATAATAAAATTAAGTGTATGAAAATTAAACCCATTTTAGAGTGCAAAAGAAGGGGTTTGCACATCGAGAGATTTGATCCCTCTCGTCGTTTGGTAGAACCAGAGTTAAGATAGGTCTATGCTGATTAATGCGTAAAGACATGTCCAATCATGAAGACTAAAGTGATATGTTGGAAAATGTTTACATAATGTGTTTGGATGGACTAAAGATTACACTCACTGCCAAAATATATGCTAAATCTACTCTGAGAATAAATCTAAGTTTTGGTAACAAGTTTCAGGGTTTGAACATTGATGAATTAGGAAATGACTTGTTACATCCAGAATTTGTTTATCTTTGTTGGTTGTTCACACAATGAGCGGTTACTACAGATTAAAGCTTTGATTTGATGAACAAAACTGGATAATATTCCTAAATTGTTTACAACACACGCTTATTTAAACCATGAATAAACTTGCACATTGAATTTGGTTTCCGATCTGCCTTTAGTACTTTCTGATTCGTTGAATAATTAAGATCACTTTGGGAATTTAACTTCACAGAAATGGAAAATCGATATGTGGCATAAGTTATCCTAAACACTTCATTCCAAGGATTTATCTCATAACAATGCAAGTTTCACTTTCATACGTAGAGCACAAAGTTTGAGAGTTGGTTTGTATCTTCCAATAAAGTTGTGGTCGATATATAACGCATTGATAAATTTGATTTTATTCAGCAATCCTTTAACCAAGCAAAAACAAGGGTAGGAAGGGCAAATCGTTGTTGCAATGGTTGGATATACTCTGCATGGCTTATTGGAATCTGATCTCTCTTTATTTCAAGCAAAATTGTGAAGTGGTCAGAATTTAACTCTTAAAAAAACTTGTCATAAGCATGGTTGCTTGATCTCCGTTTTGATGATAAAATGAAAATACAACATTATGGCAATCTGATGATTTAAATTTGGGCACTTAACTTGACAACATCATGACAATTTTTTTTACAGTTCTGATTATCAATGAGATTGTTGAGGTATAAAATCTGAGAGATATCGTATTTTTTAGCAGGTCTCGAATGAATACATTTTGTGCCATTTGCATAAATTGATTTTTAAATATGCATCATACATTTAAAGGGATATCACATTGGTAACCTCTTATGCTGACATATTGCAAATAAATTTGGAATTCTGAGATCATTGGACATGTGATGCTACATCTCTGGTGTCAGACATTAATAATTCATATCACTTTCACATCCAAGACTATTGTAACTAAGTGATTCAGCTAATATTGGTCACCTTTCATATAAACTTTAGATCTAAAATTTCTGCAGAACGCCACTATTACTTTCTGCAAACTCTGAGGTTGTATGTGCATCATACTCATAATTGGGGAACCACATAATAGACTTGTTAAAGTAATTTCAGCTATTCCCAATATGTTGTAAATTCCAATTGGTTTCTTTGGTTAGTGACATTCGTCAATCTGAGCCTAGTATACTCTCACTGCCACAACAGATTAGATTAGTTTGACCTTTAGAGATTTCCCCTTAGGCTAGGGTAGTTTTTTCCTTAGTCTGAAGTATTAGGCAAGGCTACCAATGTGACAATGGGTAGCTTTCTTGTAGTGCTTCTAGGCTCTCCTGCCAAGGTTGGGACTTTTCCTCCTAGGTTAGAGTTTGAGTGGTAACATAGCTCATAAATTGAAGATTTCATTCTCAACTTGTTTAATAGTTGTCAACATAACTACTTTGTTGTCATTTCCTTTTAGATAATACTCTTAGCATTTGATGATTGAAGTTTCTCATTGCAAATTTGTAAATGATATGGGACTCAAGATTGAGTTCATCCTTTCCTTGTAAATATCGAAAATCCAAAACAAAAAAGGGCCAAGTTTTATGCAAGAGAAATGATACTTCAATATCATTCTTTAGTGAAATGTTTGAGTTTTGGAATTGAAAACAAAGTACAGGAAGCTAACTTTTAGGCACCCAAAAGACTCTTCTTCCACCCTTTCCATTGCCTAGATTTAATGCCAAAACTAGCATAAATATGGCATCCTTAGGATCAATTTTCATTAAAATTTAATGGCATGCTTATATCATGTTGCTTAAGTTATAAACAAATTGAAATGGAATTTAATGCACCAAAAGCCATCTTATGAGAAGGATGATTATTTGGTTGTTGACAAAGAATCCATCATCAATTCAAAGCTTCAAAACTTGCATGACCCTCATTTTTTTGCATGAATTCAAATAAATTCATACCTCTCTTCTTTATGTTTTGAGGTTCAGTGGATTGATCTCGTGTAGATTTTTAATATTTACAAGCATCCTCCAATGGATTTATGGAAGTTGTTTCATATTGTTTTGTAGATTTTGAACAAGTAAAAGAAGAGTTCTTTGAACCTAATAGGACATGGATTGAAAAGTTCTCAAAGGCATGTTTCAAGAACATATATTATATATTTTTACTAGTTTTTAGAAGGCATTAAACTCAAGGAGAAGATGGACACATACAATTTAAAAGAAAGACATTGAAAAAGGTAAATCAAGTCAAGTTTGAACAAGCAAAGAAGGTGAGTGAAAGACTAAACCTACTCCATCTTTTGGTAAGCACAAAAGGAGAAATCGGGAAGAATGAAGAACCAAGTTATTTCCATCCAAAACATGAAGAAAAAATTGAATATGCCCGATGATGGACCATCAGATGATGGGATCTTAAGACCCATATTATAGTTGGTATGAAATTTTTGTACCTAAAATACTAAAGTTTGCATTTACTTGTAAAATAATATGGTGAATATGAAATATTTTGGGTTTTGCATATTGGCTTTTATGAATGCTTGAGATTTTGAGTTTATTTGATGTGCTCTAGTTTAATTGTGATTTTTATATAGTTTTATGCATTCTTGAGATTGTGGGATAATGAATGGTTGTATTAAATCTTGATAGATATAAAAGAGAATAAATTGTAAAACTTCATAAATAAACCCTTAAACTCCAAAGATATCAAAAACATTCACCATAATTAACACAACAATATGGAGAGAATAACCCTTAAGGAAAGGTAAGACCATCAATTACTCATTATGGAAGGAATCACTCCACAAGCCATGCTTGCTACAAAACAATACAATCCGAACACACCCTAATACAATGACACTCATGTGTATTTACTTTCTCATGAGTATTCCTAGGGGTTTATGCCAACTACCCCTTGTTATTATATTATTTCCTTTTAATTACATAGTGAGCCTATTCCATTATTATGGCCACATTATGTTCAATATCCCCTTATGTACCTCCCTGGGTACATTACATTCCATCCTCCTTAGCATGTTTCATCCTCAAAACATGGGAATAATTCATATAATATGACCTACTAAGAAGCGTATTCAATTGGTGCCATGCACAAGCATCCATCCATCCTAGTGAAATGTTAACATGGGGTCCAACTATGGCATTTCCTCCTCCATCTTGGTTTTTGTTTCTCCTTGGGATCCATGTCTTTGTTGTGCTACTCTAGTATATCCATGCTTTTTTTTTAGTCCTCCATGTACCTCCATATTGGTTGCCTTTATGGTTCCATGTCCATCCATAGTAAGTTTGTCGGTGTGCATGCCCTTGCCTTGATGATTGTTGTTTATCCATGTGGTGTGGGTGACGATATACAACAACCTTAACTATCGACTCTTCTTTCTTTGACTCGTCAACATGAGGTTCCTTAGCTTCTTCTTCCTTTTTATGCCCTTCATGGGGATTTTCTTCAAGTGCTTATGTAGGCTCTTCTTCTAATTCAACATTGAAATCTGCATAGATGTGTCATTGGGTACTCCAATTTGTTTCCTTGTAAGGACTTCTTCAAGCGCCCCCTTGGGCCCTTCTTACTTAGTAATAGAAACATACTACAATGTTGTTTTCTTGTTCTTGTACCATATCTTCAAAAACTTTGTTTGCACATTAATATTAATTGTATTGTTTGAGTCCATCCAAGAATATCCAAGAATAATGTCCATGTCATCCATATTTATAACATAAAAGTATGAATGCAACACATATTTATCCATGGCGATCTCCAAATCTTTAAAAATTTGAATATTTTCACCCTCTAACATGTGTGCTTTGAATATTCTTTGTGGGTAATTGCAATCTCTTAGACAAGTTAACATTGATGAAGTTATGCATTCTACTAGGTTTTATAGAAACAATAACCTTTTCTTATTGAATACATCCATGAACCTATATTATGAATTTGTAACATGAAAATAAAACCCTAGTGCTCTTTTTATCCTTCATCACAAGATGAAACCACCTATATAAAAATACTTTTTCATATTCTTCATCGAAAAGTGCCATCACCTTGTCATAGTTAAGAAAATTCCATCAAATGGTCGCATCGCCTCTTAAATTCATACCTACACAAAATTTCCACAACTTTCCCCATAATGACTTTGTCTCTTTTATGTATTCTTTAATACTATGACCATCATCTTTGCTAGTAAACAAAAAAATCATCTCGTTGTGAAAACCCAAAAATGGAACTAGGGTTTTGAGTAAATCACTTACATTTCAATGGAGCTCCTTTATGTAGTTAGGGTTTAAGGCCGAAAATGTAAAATAATCATAACTTCTGATATACTTCTAGAGTTGGCTATTATAACCCCAATTATTAAATTCCATGGTTTATCTAGATACACTGGAACTGGCTTGATTGAAATATGTGCACTCTATCAAAATATATCTAATCTATGAAATTTGCACATGTCGTCGAAAAAAATGATGATTTTAGATCAACGATAACTCCACTTCCACTTCCCGAACTCCATTTTGGATGATTTTTTTAGAAATTATGTACTTTTTCAAAAGAAACTCAAATATATAGTTGGTTTCTTCAAATTGTGCACATAAACTTTTAGAAATCAACATAAATGTTGCCGTCCTCTTTATTCCATCAAAAATATACAAAAGGAAAAAAAATATCCCACTTCGTGCCCAATAAAGAGCTCTGATACCACTTGTAATAAACCTTGATAGATATAAGAGAGAATAAATTGTAAAAAATTAGAAATAAACCCTTATAATCTAAATATACCCAAAACATTCACCACAAACAACACAAGAATATAGAGAGAAGAATCCTTAAGGTAGGTAATGTTGGATTACTGAGAGGGGGGTCGAATCAGTAATGTTGGAACACATTTAATTTTGAGATTTTGAGCTTTATATTTTCCCTCTTAGAAAAAAAAATTTCACCCAAAAAGAAAAAGAAACTTAGAGACTCACCTTTTAAATTTAAAGATAAATCCATTGCTTGTTGAAAAGGCGCTTACGATATCCACTGTCAAATGGTCTTAATGATCTTTGAACCGTAGAAGTTGATCGTATTTTAAAGAAAGTCACTAGCGTTTTCTTTGGAGCTTCGCCCTTCAGGTATTCTAGCAAGTCTAAACATTCCAAAACCTCAAAGTCGTCGAAATGTCGAAGTACTTAATTCAAGGTTTAAAACATGATAAAGTAAAACATAAAAGTAAGTAATAGGAGATTAGTTTCTTCGTGAATTTGACCTTCGGGAGATTTATACCCTAAACCATAATTGTATCCAACACTTACGAACTTTGAAGTATTAACGATATGTATGATTGGTAAAAGTTCACGATTTGAATTGTGATTAANGTTCAGTGGATTGATCTCGTGTAGATTTTTAATATTTACAAGCATCCTCCAATGGATTTATGGAAGTTGTTTCATATTGTTTTGTAGATTTTGAACAAGTAAAAGAAGAGTTCTTTGAACCTAATAGGACATGGATTGAAAAGTTCTCAAAGGCATGTTTCAAGAACATATATTATATATTTTTACTAGTTTTTAGAAGGCATTAAACTCAAGGAGAAGATGGACACATACAATTTAAAAGAAAGACATTGAAAAAGGTAAATCAAGTCAAGTTTGAACAAGCAAAGAAGGTGAGTGAAAGACTAAACCTACTCCATCTTTTGGTAAGCACAAAAGGAGAAATCGGGAAGAATGAAGAACCAAGTTATTTCCATCCAAAACATGAAGAAAAAATTGTATATGCCCAATGATGGACCATCAGATGATGGGATCTTAAGGCCCATATTATAGTTGATATGAAATTTTTGTACCTAAAATACTAAAGTTTGCATTTACTTGTAAAATAATATGGTGAATATGAAATATTTTGGGTTATGCATATTGGCTTTTATGAATGCTTGAGATTTTGAGTTTATATGATGTGCTCTAGTTTAATTGTGATTTTTATATACTTTTATGCATTCTTGAGATTGTGGGATAATGAATGGTTGTACTAAATCTTGATAGATATAAAAGAGAATGAATTGTAAAACTTCATAAATAAACCCTTAAACTCCAAAGATGTCAAAAACATTCACCATAATTAACACAACAATATGGAGAGAAGAACCCTTAAGGAAAGGTAAGACCATCAATTNGCAAAGAAGGTGAGTGAAAGACTAAACCTACTCCATCTTTTGGTAAGCACAAAAGGAGAAATCGGGAAGAATGAAGAACCAAGTTATTTCCATCCAAAACATGAAGAAAAAATTGAATATGCCCGATGATGGACCATCAGATGATGGGATCTTAAGACCCATATTATAGTTGGTATGAAATTTTTGTACCTAAAATACTAAAGTTTGCATTTACTTGTAAAATAATATGGTGAATATGAAATATTTTGGGTTTTGCATATTGGCTTTTATGAATGCTTGAGATTTTGAGTTTATTTGATGTGCTCTAGTTTAATTGTGATTTTTATATAGTTTTATGCATTCTTGAGATTGTGGGATAATGAATGGTTGTATTAAATCTTGATAGATATAAAAGAGAATAAATTGTAAAACTTCATAAATAAACCCTTAAACTCCAAAGATATCAAAAACATTCACCATAATTAACACAACAATATGGAGAGAATAACCCTTAAGGAAAGGTAAGACCATCAATTACTCATTATGGAAGGAATCACTCCACAAGCCATGCTTGCTACAAAACAATACAATCCGAACACACCCTAATACAATGACACTCATGTGTATTTACTTTCTCATGAGTATTCCTAGGGGTTTATGCCAACTACCCCTTGTTATTATATTATTTCCTTTTAATTACATAGTGAGCCTATTCCATTATTATGGCCACATTATGTTCAATATCCCCTTATGTACCTCCCTGGGTACATTACATTCCATCCTCCTTAGCATGTTTCATCCTCAAAACATGGGAATAATTCATATAATATGACCTACTAAGAAGCGTATTCAATTGGTGCCATGCACAAGCATCCATCCATCCTAGTGAAATGTTAACATGGGGTCCAACTATGGCATTTCCTCCTCCATCTTGGTTTTTGTTTCTCCTTGGGATCCATGTCTTTGTTGTGCTACTCTAGTATATCCATGCTTTTTTTTTAGTCCTCCATGTACCTCCATATTGGTTGCCTTTATGGTTCCATGTCCATCCATAGTAAGTTTGTCGGTGTGCATGCCCTTGCCTTGATGATTGTTGTTTATCCATGTGGTGTGGGTGACGATATACAACAACCTTAACTATCGACTCTTCTTTCTTTGACTCGTCAACATGAGGTTCCTTAGCTTCTTCTTCCTTTTTATGCCCTTCATGGGGATTTTCTTCAAGTGCTTATGTAGGCTCTTCTTCTAATTCAACATTGAAATCTGCATAGATGTGTCATTGGGTACTCCAATTTGTTTCCTTGTAAGGACTTCTTCAAGCGCCCCCTTGGGCCCTTCTTACTTAGTAATAGAAACATACTACAATGTTGTTTTCTTGTTCTTGTACCATATCTTCAAAAACTTTGTTTGCACATTAATATTAATTGTATTGTTTGAGTCCATCCAAGAATATCCAAGAATAATGTCCATGTCATCCATATTTATAACATAAAAGTATGAATGCAACACATATTTATCCATGGCGATCTCCAAATCTTTAAAAATTTGAATATTTTCACCCTCTAACATGTGTGCTTTGAATATTCTTTGTGGGTAATTGCAATCTCTTAGACAAGTTAACATTGATGAAGTTATGCATTCTACTAGGTTTTATAGAAACAATAACCTTTTCTTATTGAATACATCCATGAACCTATATTATGAATTTGTAACATGAAAATAAAACCCTAGTGCTCTTTTTATCCTTCATCACAAGATGAAACCACCTATATAAAAATACTTTTTCATATTCTTCATCGAAAAGTGCCATCACCTTGTCATAGTTAAGAAAATTCCATCAAATGGTCGCATCGCCTCTTAAATTCATACCTACACAAAATTTCCACAACTTTCCCCATAATGACTTTGTCTCTTTTATGTATTCTTTAATACTATGACCATCATCTTTGCTAGTAAACAAAAAAATCATCTCGTTGTGAAAACCCAAAAATGGAACTAGGGTTTTGAGTAAATCACTTACATTTCAATGGAGCTCCTTTATGTAGTTAGGGTTTAAGGCCGAAAATGTAAAATAATCATAACTTCTGATATACTTCTAGAGTTGGCTATTATAACCCCAATTATTAAATTCCATGGTTTATCTAGATACACTGGAACTGGCTTGATTGAAATATGTGCACTCTATCAAAATATATCTAATCTATGAAATTTGCACATGTCGTCGAAAAAAATGATGATTTTAGATCAACGATAACTCCACTTCCACTTCCCGAACTCCATTTTGGATGATTTTTTTAGAAATTATGTACTTTTTCAAAAGAAACTCAAATATATAGTTGGTTTCTTCAAATTGTGCACATAAACTTTTAGAAATCAACATAAATGTTGCCGTCCTCTTTATTCCATCAAAAATATACAAAAGGAAAAAAAATATCCCACTTCGTGCCCAATAAAGAGCTCTGATACCACTTGTAATAAACCTTGATAGATATAAGAGAGAATAAATTGTAAAAAATTAGAAATAAACCCTTATAATCTAAATATACCCAAAACATTCACCACAAACAACACAAGAATATAGAGAGAAGAATCCTTAAGGTAGGTAATGTTGGATTACTGAGAGGGGGGTCGAATCAGTAATGTTGGAACACATTTAATTTTGAGATTTTGAGCTTTATATTTTCCCTCTTAGAAAAAAAAATTTCACCCAAAAAGAAAAAGAAACTTAGAGACTCACCTTTTAAATTTAAAGATAAATCCATTGCTTGTTGAAAAGGCGCTTACGATATCCACTGTCAAATGGTCTTAATGATCTTTGAACCGTAGAAGTTGATCGTATTTTAAAGAAAGTCACTAGCGTTTTCTTTGGAGCTTCGCCCTTCAGGTATTCTAGCAAGTCTAAACATTCCAAAACCTCAAAGTCGTCGAAATGTCGAAGTACTTAATTCAAGGTTTAAAACATGATAAAGTAAAACATAAAAGTAAGTAATAGGAGATTAGTTTCTTCGTGAATTTGACCTTCGGGAGATTTATACCCTAAACCATAATTGTATCCAACACTTACGAACTTTGAAGTATTAACGATATGTATGATTGGTAAAAGTTCACGATTTGAATTGTGATTAACAGTTTTGTTCGGTGAAGAGCTTACAGACCTCCTTTGTTACAGGCAGACTAATCGTATTTCCTTACAAGTTGCAAGAAAACTTGATGGATCAGATTTCAGAATCTAGTGGAACTATAAATCAGTTTGGAAGCTGGATAAACTAATAAAAATACCAAATATAACAAAGAAGGGGCTAAATAGATAAAAAAGGGAGCAAAAAATCTCCAGAGTGCTAAGTCTTAGTGTTACACATTATTTTCGTCATCCTTATGATCGTTAATGATGTAAACCTATCTGTTGCCTTCAGAGGGGTCAGTGGTCTGAGTTCCTAAAGAGAGAAGGGAGAAGACCTTTTCCTGAGAAAAGAAGTTTCATTTTCCTATGTAAAAACCTTATAAAAAAGGATGTTCGCAGGTTACTATATAGGCAGGGTGCGAGAATGACCAATTCTCGTAGGTTGCACTATAGCCAGGGTGCGAACAGTTCGCAGGTTGCACTATAGCTAGGGTGCGAACATTCCAGCACGTGGGAAAAATGAGCGTTTTCTCGAATCTTCTAGAAGGAGAAACTTCTATGGTGAGGTGGCATACGAATGGTTTGGATCTTACTCGCTTTCATAATTCAGTGGGATCATCCTAACCTCCTCACCTTATCCTCTTCAACTTATAAAAGGAGAGGAGCTCTCATGGAGAAGGGGTTCTTGGTTGTGGTTCTTTGGCTTGGAATTATTAGCTTGCTTAGAGTGGCTTTGAGATTTGCTTTGTCAAGATAGATTGTGAGTAGCTATCAGATCTATGGTTTCGGAATCTTTGGAGCAAGAAGTGTGGGGGGAACGAAGGACAGTAGGAAGGGACCTTGCGACATCAAGGCAATGGTTGTAAGTTTCTTTTTCAATTAATATGATACAGTAATATGTTTCTTTCCCATAAAGTTAGATCTACT
>JZKD02S0809198.1:0-14511 GCA_000966675.3 Picea glauca | reverse complement strand
CTGTTGCTCCGGAGCTTTCGTTGGAACAGATTTGTTGAAAATAGTGAAAAACAAAAAAATTAGCCTTATCAAACATTTAAGCTCTCTCAGCTACCAAGAATTCCGAATAAAAAACAAATGACAAATGTCTGGACATAGAAATACCTCGAATCCAGATCTGTTTGGCCGATTGCAAATGGCAAGGTTCTTGTACTTTCTGTAGCTCTAGGGTTTGAACAGAAATAGGTGCTTACGGGAAACAATTCCAACATTTCCATGTGTCTTAATGCCTCAGATCTTACGATAAAGCCGTCGACCTAACGATTGACATGAGTGAAATCGACCTTATTGTTCTCTGAAATCTCGATCGACGAAATCACTTTTTGCATCATCTGCGGCTTTATCCACGACAGATCTTGCATCACTGTTGCATTCATCAAAAACAAATACAAAATCGGTCAAAACATTTTACCAAAACAAGAAAGGAAGACAAATTCATGGAAATACAACATGTTTACCGACCGATGTGAAAATAAAACTGTGGACAAATCCAAGCCGTTTTTGAAAGAAACCATACCTCTCAGCTTCGCTAGATGTTTTTCAGGGCTGAATTCCAGACTGTTACTGCCTTTCAGGACCATTTTGTTTGCTTCAGAGGTGTTCTAAACACTCAGAAAACCCAGAGCCACAGATGCACTTGGCGATATAGCTTGCAAACTCAACTTGTCCAATAAATCCCAAATTTCCTCTGTAATCTACCTTTTCTCAAAGCTCTGCTACTCCAGGAATCAAAGCGTCGAATAATGGAGACAAATTCTACTTAGTTTGAGAGGTAAGTGGAGATTTTTTTTCGTCTAAACTAAAGTTACATTCCTGAATGTGGAGGTAAGTGGAGATTTTTTTCCATCTAAACTAAAGTTACATTCCTGCATGTGGAGGTAAGTGGAGATTTTTTTTCGTCTAAACTAAAGTTACATTCCTGCATGTGGAGGTAAGCGGATATTTTCTTTTAGTCTAAACTAAAGTTACATTCCTGAATGTGGAGGTAAGTGGACATTTTTTTTCGTCTAAACTAAAGTTACATTCCTGCATGTGGAGGTAAGTGGAGAATTTTTTTCGTCTAAACTAAAGTTACATTCCTAACGTGGAGTCCACTGCAGAGGTCTGATCAAATAACGCCAGAACAATATCAATTAGATAAATTGGAGGAAACGATTGAGCTTATATGGCCCTTGTCCCTAAAATATTCCTCAAACCACCATGCAGATTTAGATCATTGGCCTCTTGGTGGGATATGGGCATGATTAAGAGACTTTTCATGCTAGGCACAAGTCTTTTGGCCTTGAACATGGTCAATGAAGGAAAACAAGGGTTGTACAATCTAAATTTATATTCTAAGACTCACAATCCATTAATGACAGGTTGAACCACCAGAAAAGCATCTAAATGGAATATTTGACCCTTGAATGAGATTGTTGCAATATTGGTTTGAATAGTTGGTTGTCATTGATGTCAACCCTTAGAGAGTGATCTTGGATATTGATATCAACCCTTAGAGATTGATTTCAAACCTTGGAGAGGTCCGAATATGTTGGACATTTGAGTGACATTTGTATGATCGAAATTGATGGTGAGTTAGTTGGGTACATTTGATGTAGTCTACATGTATCCCCGAGGGTGTGGTTATGGGACCCGAAATTGATTAAGGAATAACAACAAGAAGGACAATGCAATTGTAGGTAATACTATCATAGATGGATAGTGCTCATCATTCCATTTCCAATGGTAGGTAGTATGCCACGTGCTTCCTCGTGGTTGAGGAGATATGGCCTTGTGAAGTTGGAAGTCCCAAAGCATGGTTAAGAATCCCTTAAGAAATTTCAAGTCATTAATTAAAGGGTAAAGTTGTTGAAAACAAGAAGTTACAAGTTACTCAATGCAATAAATATAAATTAATATTAAGGATGTTGTTGTTAAAGTCAACTCCAATGAAATAATCATTAAAAATTAAATTGAATTTTATTTGGGTCAAGTCAACCCTAAAAAGAGGGTGCAAAATCTAGTATAAATAAGGCACCTAGGAGTTCATTTGTAACATCAACTCAAGTGATTCTTATATGAGTTAACTAAGTATATTCGAGGCATTTTTCAGAGGGAAGATGAAGTAAAGAAGGTCAAAATTGCAAGGGAGGATGAAGTCTTGTGAGTATGTGTTCTAAGGTATGTTATTTACATTTCATCTTACCATTTTCACTATAACTTTATTTCTAGAATGATTCAGATAGTACATGGTTGATGTGCATGGTTGACACATGCTATGGTACAAGTGTTGATGATGGAACTTTGGTGCATGGTTGATGCACTTGTTATGGTACACGGTTGATGGTACATGTTGTGGCACATGTTGATGCATGGTACAGGTTGGTACTTGATGGTATGTTGGTGATATTGGTACACAGATGGTATAAGCATGTGTTGGTGATGTTGGACATCTAGTTGAGAGGCGTCCTTGTTGTATGATCCATGTGAGAGGATATGGTTGAGTATCAATGAAATTGATAGGTTGGACATGTTGATCACTGACATGTTGGATATAATGACAGGTTGACAATGATAGGTTGGATACATAGACAAGTTGACAGATCATAGGTTGATGTGACAATGGCAGTGACAACAATAGTGGTAGTGCCAGTGGCAATGATTATGGTAGTTACAATTGGTCTACACTTATATTTCAGGGTGTAGGATGGGGCAAGGAAAGGGGGTTTTAGCCTCCTTCTGGTTGAAGTTGGAGAATTGGGGAGTTGGAACTTCCTTTAGGTTGGAGCGTGAGAACTAGGTGGTTGGAGCCGAAGAACCTAGGGGGGTGTAGCCTCCTTCTGGTTGGAGCCATATAATTCAGGGAGTTGTATCTTCCTTCAGGTTGGAGCCTGCAAAAAAGGGGGTTGTACCCTCCTACCTGTTGCAGCTGGATAATTGGGAAGTTGGTGCTTCCTATGAATGACTTATTGATATATAAGAAATCATTCCTTGGTTTCATACCATTTGGGTTTCCAAGTAAATATTGGTGTATTGTGTAAATACTTACAGGATTTGCAGCAGCACAAGATCATGATGAATTTACAGGAAAAGATGAAATTGTTAGAATTAAGGTAGAGGATACATAAGAAGATGTCAGAACTCGAGATGATGAAATAATTCAGAAAGAAGATGAAGAGGAAGATGTCTCCACAGATGAAGAAGAAGATTCCTCTGCATTAGAGCAGGTATTTTTCTGAGCGATCCGTCTTAGAGACTCCCAGTAAAGATGTATTTTGAATAGGGGGAGTCCATGCAGTAGACACTACATATCAGAGATCCATATTTCGAGTAGTATGAAGTGTTTACAGAGATAGATTCATAGCAGTCAAATAACATAAGTTTATGATTGTATTGCATGCATGTATTCATGTAGGGATATCTTCAGTACATGTTTTTATAGACATGCAGAGTTTGATGAGCATATAGATCATATCAATGGAAATATTTTTATTCAGTCTGATAAATAGGAGCATGTGATGATTAGTTGTAGCATATTCAGGTGAAGCCTTCATAATAGTTCAGTGATAGATGGGTCAACATTTTGGATAGTTGAGCAACATAGTTATGAACAGTTTTTGACATATGGACAAGAGATGGATTCGTTAGATTCTTAGTAGGCAGATGAAACACATGTCATAAGCATAACAACATATTTACAATTGGAATCAGTGAAATCAATTGGAATCATTTGGTCAGATAAAGGAAAATAGTGAAAGGCACGACATAACAGGGAAAGAGAAATTGTCAACATAAGTTATATCATTAGAAGAACATTGTTGAACAATATGGTCAAGTGAACATGACAAGTAAATAAAGAAATCAAAATTTAATGTTTTTTATATATGTCAATGAAATTCGAGAGGAAGCACCAATGGACAATAAACAACATTGGAAGAGAGGAAAGGAAACATGTACAAGTATCCCTACATCGATCTACACAACATCGTGAAGTCAATTCATTAGAGAGAGAGATCCATAAAGGAATATTAGTAGCATACATATAGTGACACATACCCACAGGGGGAGATATTCTTTTTCCCATGATTGGTTACAGAAGGTACAATATCAGGAGGAGACATATCAATAGGGGGAGTTAACCTTTGGTCAAATATGAAGAGAAATAATAGAGGCATGAAGATAGGGGTAGAATCCCCAAGGAGAAATACCCTTTGTCATTGATGTCAATGGGGGAGATACAAAAACATTGATGAGGAGTGATGATCATAGGGGGAGAATGACATTAGTGTTTCCATGCCTAAGTGTTACCATCAATTCCAAAGGAGGAGATTGTTGGACAGTTGGTTGTCATTGATGTCAACCCTTGGAGAGTGATCTTGGAGATTGATGTCAATCCTTAGAGACTGATGTCAACCCTTGGATATGTATAAATATGTTGGATAGTTGATTGACATTTGTACGATTGATATTGATGGTGAGTTAGTTGGGTACATTTGATGTAGTCTGCATGTAGCCCCAGAGGTGTGGTTATGGGACCTGAAGTTGATTAAGGAATAAATAAATGAAGGAGAATGTAATTTTAGGTAATAATATCATAGATGGATAGTCCTCATCATTATGTTTACAGTGGTAGGTGGTACGCCATGTGGTTCCTCTTGGTTGAGGAGATACACCCTCATGAAGTTGGAAGCCCCGAAGAATGATTAAGAAGCCCTTAAGTAGTTACAAGTCATTAATTAAAGGGTAAAGTTGTTGAAAACAAGAAGTTACAAGTCGACCTCATTGCAATAAATATCAAATTAAATATTAAGGATGTTTTTGGTAAATTCGACCCCATTGAAATAATCATTAAAAATTAAATTGAATTTTATTTGGGTTAAGTCGTCCCTAAAAAGAAGGTGTCAAATCTAGTATAAATAAGACACCTATGAGTTCATTTGTAACATCAACTCAATTGATTCTTATATGAGGTAAAAAAGGATCCATGAGGTGTTTTTCATAGGGAATATGAAGTAAATAAGGTCGAAATTGCAAGGGAGGATGAATTCTTGTGAGGATGTGTTCTAAGGTATGTTATTTATAGGCCATCTTACCATTTTCGCCATCTTAACAGGTGTTCCAGGTAAAAAGGTCATAACTTATTCATAAAAGATCTAAAATATGTGAGACAAAATCAATTGGATAGAGTACATTCCTTATCATGTTTTGTACGATTTTAATATCCATATATAAAAAATTATGCCCGTTCTACAAGTTATCTCTCTAGAATAAACTAGAATTCAACAAGGTCTATCATTTTTTATATAACTCCTTTTTTGGCAGGTTCCAAGCAGTGAAACCAAGATAAATTGTAGAGAATATATTGAATAATATGTTGTACAATTTTTAGACCTTTATTCATTACATGTAAGTATTTATACTTGTTGATAGTTAGGGTTTGTGACTAATCCAAAAACTAGTCCCGTGAGACTAAGGTAAAGTTTGATGAAGATGTTATTCTCTTGTTGCTGAAGTTGAGGAAGGTATGCAAGTATGTGATCACATACACCAGGTCTTTTACAGATTTACATGTATTTTTATATGCATGTTTTGAGGGTTACATGTTGATTATGTTATGGTGTATGGCATGATTGATACATATCATGAGTGATATGGTATATGGTTGAGGTACATGATTGGATGCATGTCTTGTTGATGTTGGTATAATACTTGTTGAGGCATATCTTGGTTCTTGGTTTTTCACGTGATTGAGGTGCATGCTAGACACTTAATGTTGACATAGTGCTTGAGGCACATCTTGGTGATATTGGCATATTGGTGGAGGTTTTGTGCATGGTTGGAATATGGTATGGTACATTTGTTTATGGTTCATGTACATAGTTTATGTACATGGTTGATGTGCATCGTTGACATGTGGTATGGTACAGGTGTTGATGATGCAAGTTTGGTGCATGGTTGATGCACTTGTTATGGTACATGATTGATGGTACAGGTTGTGGCACATGTTGATGCATGGGACATGTTGTTACTTGATGCTATGTTGGTGATATTGGTAAATGCATGGTATAGGCATGTGTTGGTGATGTTGGAAATCTAGTTGATAGGTGTCCTTGGTCTATGATCAATGTGAGAGGATCTGGTTGAGTATCAGTGACATTGACAGGTTGGACAAGTTGATCAAGGACATGTTGGATACATTGACAGTTTGACAGGTCACAGGTTGATGTGACAGTGGCAGTGAAAGCGATAGTGTAAATGATTGTGGTAGTGACAATTGGTCTACACTTATATTTCAGGACGACATGATGGAGAAAGGAAAGGGAGTTGTATCCTCCTTCTGGTTGGAGCTAGAGAATCAATGAGTCAGATTTTCCTTCTGGTTGGAGCATGATAAATAGATGGTTGTATTCACCTTCTGGTTGGAGCCGGAGAACCCAAGGGGTTGCAACCTCCTTCCGATTGGAGCCAGAGAATTCAGGGATTTGTAGCTTCGTTCAAGTTGGAGCCTGTAAATAGGGGGTTGTAGCCTCCTTCCAATTGCAGATGGAGAATTGGGAAGTTGGGGCTTCCTATGAATGAATTATTGATATATAAGAAAACATTTTGTGGTTTTCCCCCATTTGATTTTCCACCTAAATACTGGTGTATTGTGTTCTTCATGTGATGTTGATGTGATGTTTCTTATGATTACATGATCATGATATATATATTGAATGCAATTATAGATGATACATTGATGGTAAACTATTGAACATTGCTGATAAAGTGGAAGAATATATATTGTGGTTAAAAGTGCTCGTATTGATTCATCCCCCCCCCCTCTCAGTATTCCAACACAAATATGGGAATTATTAGAAAGTTTTAGACACAATGGATGGGTCTCAAGACCTTAACCATGGTAATGGGAGAAAATAAAGGGTATTAGGATCTAAAATGAAGCTTTTAAGGCTTGTGGGCCATGGATGAGTCATTGAACCACTACAAAGTCCTTTTTAGGGGATGTTTGGCCTTTCAATGGGATATGGGTTCCTTTAAAAGGATTTGTACATGAAGGACATGTCTTGAGGTTTTGATCATGGTAAGAAAATTAAATAAAGGGTTTCAAATCCTATATAAATATTTTAAGAAGTTGGTCCATGAACATGGATTTAAAGCNATATGTCAATGAAATTCGAGAGGAAGCACCAATGGACAATAAACAACATTGGAAGAGAGGAAAGGAAACATGTACAAGTATCCCTACATCGATCTACACAACATCGTGAAGTCAATTCATTAGAGAGAGAGATCCATAAAGGAATATTAGTAGCATACATATAGTGACACATACCCACAGGGGGAGATATTCTTTTTCCCATGATTGGTTACAGAAGGTACAATATCAGGAGGAGACATATCAATAGGGGGAGTTAACCTTTGGTCAAATATGAAGAGAAATAATAGAGGCATGAAGATAGGGGTAGAATCCCCAAGGAGAAATACCCTTTGTCATTGATGTCAATGGGGGAGATACAAAAACATTGATGAGGAGTGATGATCATAGGGGGAGAATGACATTAGTGTTTCCATGCCTAAGTGTTACCATCAATTCCAAAGGAGGAGATTGTTGGACAGTTGGTTGTCATTGATGTCAACCCTTGGAGAGTGATCTTGGAGATTGATGTCAATCCTTAGAGACTGATGTCAACCCTTGGATATGTATAAATATGTTGGATAGTTGATTGACATTTGTACGATTGATATTGATGGTGAGTTAGTTGGGTACATTTGATGTAGTCTGCATGTAGCCCCAGAGGTGTGGTTATGGGACCTGAAGTTGATTAAGGAATAAATAAATGAAGGAGAATGTAATTTTAGGTAATAATATCATAGATGGATAGTCCTCATCATTATGTTTACAGTGGTAGGTGGTACGCCATGTGGTTCCTCTTGGTTGAGGAGATACACCCTCATGAAGTTGGAAGCCCCGAAGAATGATTAAGAAGCCCTTAAGTAGTTACAAGTCATTAATTAAAGGGTAAAGTTGTTGAAAACAAGAAGTTACAAGTCGACCTCATTGCAATAAATATCAAATTAAATATTAAGGATGTTTTTGGTAAATTCGACCCCATTGAAATAATCATTAAAAATTAAATTGAATTTTATTTGGGTTAAGTCGTCCCTAAAAAGAAGGTGTCAAATCTAGTATAAATAAGACACCTATGAGTTCATTTGTAACATCAACTCAATTGATTCTTATATGAGGTAAAAAAGGATCCATGAGGTGTTTTTCATAGGGAATATGAAGTAAATAAGGTCGAAATTGCAAGGGAGGATGAATTCTTGTGAGGATGTGTTCTAAGGTATGTTATTTATAGGCCATCTTACCATTTTCGCCATCTTAACAGGTGTTCCAGGTAAAAAGGTCATAACTTATTCATAAAAGATCTAAAATATGTGAGACAAAATCAATTGGATAGAGTACATTCCTTATCATGTTTTGTACGATTTTAATATCCATATATAAAAAATTATGCCCGTTCTACAAGTTATCTCTCTAGAATAAACTAGAATTCAACAAGGTCTATCATTTTTTATATAACTCCTTTTTTGGCAGGTTCCAAGCAGTGAAACCAAGATAAATTGTAGAGAATATATTGAATAATATGTTGTACAATTTTTAGACCTTTATTCATTACATGTAAGTATTTATACTTGTTGATAGTTAGGGTTTGTGACTAATCCAAAAACTAGTCCCGTGAGACTAAGGTAAAGTTTGATGAAGATGTTATTCTCTTGTTGCTGAAGTTGAGGAAGGTATGCAAGTATGTGATCACATACACCAGGTCTTTTACAGATTTACATGTATTTTTATATGCATGTTTTGAGGGTTACATGTTGATTATGTTATGGTGTATGGCATGATTGATACATATCATGAGTGATATGGTATATGGTTGAGGTACATGATTGGATGCATGTCTTGTTGATGTTGGTATAATACTTGTTGAGGCATATCTTGGTTCTTGGTTTTTCACGTGATTGAGGTGCATGCTAGACACTTAATGTTGACATAGTGCTTGAGGCACATCTTGGTGATATTGGCATATTGGTGGAGGTTTTGTGCATGGTTGGAATATGGTATGGTACATTTGTTTATGGTTCATGTACATAGTTTATGTACATGGTTGATGTGCATCATTGACATGTGGTATGGTACAAGTGTTGATGATGCAAGTTTGGTGCATGGTTGATGCACTTGTTATGGTACATGATTGATGGTACAGGTTGTGGCACATGTTGATGCATGGGACATGTTTTTACTTGATGCTATGTTGGTGATATTGGTAAATGCATGGTATAGGCATGTGTTGGTGATGTTGGAAATCTAGTTGATAGGTGTCCTTGGTCTATGATCAATGTGAGAGGCTTTGGTTGAGTATCAATGACATTGACAGGTTGGACAAGTTGATCAAGGAAATGTTGGATACAGTGACAATTTGACAGGTCACGGGTTGATGTGACAGTGGCAGTGAAAGCGATAGTGGAAATGATTGTGGTAGTGACAATTGGTCTACACTTATATTTCAGGACGACATGATGGGGAAAGGAAAGGGGGTTGTATCCTCCTTCTGGTTAGAGCTAGAGAATCAATGAGTCAGAGTTTCCTTCTGGTTGGAGAATGA
This sequence comes from Picea glauca, assembly GCA_000966675.3. NCBI lineage: Eukaryota > Viridiplantae > Streptophyta > Pinopsida > Pinales > Pinaceae > Picea > Picea glauca. The sequence continues at coordinate 4,828 of JZKD02S0809198.1, read as the reverse complement.
TAAATAGATGGTTGTATTCACCTTCTGGTTGGAGCCAGAGAACCCAGGGGGTTGCAGCCTCCTTCTGATTGGAGCGAGAGAATTCAGGGATTTGTAGCTTCGTTCAAGTTGGAGACTGTAAATAGGGGGTTGTAGCCTCCTTCCAATTGCAGATGGAGAATTGGGAAGTTGGTGCTTCCTATGAATGAATTATTGATATATAAGAAAACATTTTGTGGTTTTCCCCCATTTGAGTTTCCACCTAAATACTGGTGTATTGTGTTCTTGATGTGATGTTGATGTGATGTTTCTTATGATTACATGCTCATGATATATATATTGAATGCAATTATAGATGATACATTGATGGTAAACTATTGAACATTGCTGATAAAGTGGAAGAATATATATTGTGGTTAAAAGTGCTCATATTGATTCATCCCCCCCCCCTCTCAGCATTCCAACACAAATATGGGAATTATTAGAAAGTTTTAGACACAATGGATGGGTCTCAAGACCTTAACCATGGTAATGGGAGAAAATAAAAGGTATTATGATCTAAAATGAAGATTTTAAGGCTTGTGGGCCATGGATGAGTCATTGAACCACTACAAAGGCCTTTTTAGGGGATGTTTGGCCTTTCAATGGGATATGGGTTCCTTTAAAAGGCTTTGTACATGAAGGACATGTCTTGAGGTTTTGATCATGGTAAGAAAATTAAATAAAGGGTTTCAAATCCTATATAAATATTTTAAGAAGTTGGTCCATGAACATGGATTTAAAGCACCATATAGGCCCTCTAAAATGGATGTTTGACCTCTATGTGGAGTATGGGACCTATATAAGGTTTTACATACTAGGTATGGATTTGGGATCATGAGAATGGTTGCGTAAGGAAAAAATAGACCATATGACCTAAATGAAGAATCTATGGCTCATGGGACAAAAGAAAGTCTTGAACCACTACACATGCTATTTAGAGTGGATTTTTAGCCACCAATTTGGATACATATTCCATTAGGATATTTAATTCACTAGGGATGAATCTTAAGGCATTGACCATGGTCATATGGGAACCAATACAAGGTTTTCCACACTGCATGGTTATTGAGACATAGCCCATGGTCCAAGGATAAAAAACAATGTCTTAAGTACTAAAATATTTTTTTATGGTTCATGTACTATGCATAGGGTCTAAAACAATCAAACAAGTCCCACAAATTAAATATTTACCCCACAAGTATAATATGGACACCATTAAGAGGATTGGCACACTAGGTATTAATATGAGGGCCTTAAGAATGATCCAAGGAAAACCATTAAGGCACAAAAGATATTTTTAAGGTTAATGGTCATATGTCCCACCAATGGATTTCACACTATTGTTCCAAGTAATGAGAATATTTTTAGCATCCAAGCCAATTATAATTATCAATGGCCTATTTGCAGGAATCTTTACCTTCCCCTTGCATATTACATAGATAGTTTAATATATTAAGACTTCAATTTTTTATTGTAAAATCCTCCTATCTTTGTATAGTTTAATCCTTTAATCATCATATTATATTCATATATGGATAAAAACTTACATGTTTTTCCATTAGACACTAGTGGTTGTCCTTAGACCATGGTTATGACCCTAATACTAATCCCCAACATGCCAAACCTCATAATGGCATCCACATTATACTTGTGGGGTAATGATTCCACTTATAGGGCTTGTTTGGTGGTTTCATACCCTACGCATAGTCCACGAACCATGACAACATATTTTAGTCCCTAAGACACTAGTTTTTATCCTTGGACCATTGGTAGTGTCTCAAGAACCATTTATTTTGGAAAAACTCATAATGGTTCCCATATGACCATGGATAAGGCCTTGAGACCCATCCTTGGTGAACAAAATATCATAATGGCATATATATCCAACTTGGAGGCTACATATACCGTATAAAGGTTGTGTGTAATGATTCAAGACCTCCTTTTGTCACATTATCCTTGGAATCTTTATTTAATTCATATTTTCCTTATTTTCCCTACTTAAACCATGGTTAATAGCCCAAGATCCTTCCCTAGTATTAAAAACCTCATATAAGTGCCCATATCCCAATCAGAGATCAAAGATCCTTTTTAGAGGGATTATGTGGTTCTTTGAGGACATGTTCATGGACAATATTATTAAAATATTTGAATTGAGGTCCTTTAGTTCCTCCCCTTACCATGGTCCCAAAAACCTGTATTTGGTGCAAAAAAACTCCTAATGGCACCCATATCCTATTTGAAGGCCAAATATGTTGATACTGAGAGGGGGATGAATCAATATCAAGTACAATTTAAAACCTTTTCAACTTATACTTAAACCATTCAATTATATACAATAAGCAATGAACAATAGTATAAGAGTTACACCAATACACCACAATACACCATGCACAATATATGAGAAATAATTAATAATTATTGTTCAAGGGAAATAATGACTTCCAAAGGTAGATACAACTTCCAAATGTAAAGGGAGGGATAAACCTCCAAGAGGAAGATACAATAATCAAATATCAAGAGAGGGTTTAACTCTTCATCCTTTCCCCTTCCTTCCACCCAAGAATATATGAGAGATAATAAAACTTTACATTAAATCATCACCATCAACCAACCATCACATAGAACCTGATAATGCTTCCTGAGACTTCTTCAATTTTTGCAATTATTCAATTCTTGGAATACTCTGATCCTACAGATAATATTATTCAATGTATTCTATGAAACTCCTCGAAGTTTCACTCCTTCAATCCTCCCCAAAAAGAATTTATAGAAAGAATGGTAGACTTTATTCAATTCCGGTGTATTCAGGAGAGCGAAGCTGTACAGAATGCCCCACACCCAATATTTAACATAAGATTCAAAAAATCACACACAAGAAACTAAAGTCTGTACTCTTTCTAATGAAATTTGTCCCACTTCATTTGGATTCTCTATGAATAAGTTATGATTGTTTTACCCGGAACACCTGTTTATTGACTAGCTTCAGGATTGGTCAAAAACCCTATGTTCCACAGAGTGTATCTCCATAATTATAGTGAATCAAGAGATGAAACTTTACCATAGGTAACTTGATATGTCTTCTCAATAACATAGCAATTTCACCAATTGAATCATTTTAGAAAAAACGTTATAGCGAAAATGGTAAGATGACCTGTAAATAACATACCTTAGAACACATCACCAAAAGACTTCATCCTCCCTTGAAATCCATCCTTCTTTACTTCTGATTTCCTCTGAAATTTGACTTATGTATAAAATGAATGTATAATGATATTTATTTATACCATTTATGTCACTTCCTTTTAACATTAGGGCTGACCTGACACTTCCTTATTTTGTAATTCGTTTCTTTAATTATCTTCAAGGCCTACATGTACTTCCTTCTTCAATTCACTTTGTCATCTTAAAAAATTCATTTCTCCTCAACCATGAGGATCCACATGACATGCCACCTACCACTAGAAACAACATGATTTATATTATCCATCCATGGGTTTTTTTTCTACATGTACATTGTCCTTCATGTCCAAATACCTTCATCAATCTTGTGGTCCAAAACCAATGACTAGTGTTGACATCAATCACAACAACCAATCTTACAACAATNATTTTGTAATTCTTTTCTTTAATTATCTTCAGGGCCTACATGTACTTCCTTCTTCAATTCACTTTGTCATCTTCAAAAATTCATTTCTCCTCAACCATGAGGATCTACGTGACATTCCACCTACCACTGGAAAAAACATGATGTATATTGTCCATCCATGGTTTTTTTTTCTACATGTACATTGTCCTTCATGTCCAAATACCTTCATCAATCTTGCGGTCCAAACCCAATGACTAGGGTTGACATCAATGACAACAACCAATCTTACAACAATATCCCCCTTTGTCATTGATGGAAACACTCATGCTCCCCCTATCATCATGATCCCAATTTCTCTCCCCTTTTGACATTAATGGCAAAGGGTAGGGATGCTCCCTCCCCGAGTTTAATGACAAAAGGTAACTCTCTTCTTTGGGGTTGCTCCCTCTGAACATGTGGCACTCAATAGTACTTCATCCTTATTTTTGGTCTTTGCGACTTTTTCTTCCTTGGAATACTTTTATGTGTCTTTTGTATTCTCTCTCTTCTTCATGTCTAAGATGTATATGTTGTTCGATCTTCTTGTTGTAGTTGCAACCAATCTTCCTGTGTTATTTTCTTTGATTTTACATTTTCAGGAGTCAAACATAAGAGTGTATCCTTGATCACATATTTTGCAGACACTGAGGAGATTATGCTTCAGATCTTCAACCAATAGGACTTTTCCTGCTTTTACATTTTCACTTCCAAGATTTACATATCCTTTTCCAAGTATTTTGGTAGATGAGTCATCTCCAAATGCAACATTTCCACCCTTTTTCTTCAAGTTGACAAATTTGATTTGATCTCCGGTCATATGAGATGAGCACCCACTATCTGTGAACCATTCATCTTCTTCTTTGCATTCTTTAGCGACTAATGTTATTTGACAATTTTCATTTTGTGGACTTTATTTCATTTTCCATGTTGTAGTTAGTATACATACATTTGGCATATGATTATCTTCCTTCATCTCTTTGCAATCTCGTGCTTTGTGACCAAGATTATTGCACTTGTAACAAACAATATTTTTATCCATTAATGAGTCAAATGGATTATAAATTTTGTTGAAAAGTCTACGAACATTTCACCATTCATGTAGCTTGCACAGTTATTCCTTTCATTGATTCTACAATTGATTTCCTTGTGTCCAAAATTTCCACAAGTATAACAATGTCCAAG
>JZKD02S0809154.1:0-14511 GCA_000966675.3 Picea glauca | reverse complement strand
ATCATAAATTAGTCTGTAGCTATTTTAATTGATTCAGGAGCAAGTCATTGTTACATTGATCCTAAAATAGTGGATAGATTACATTTGGAGAAAACTAAACTTGGAAAGTCAAGTTTGGTTAAGTTAGCCATTGGAACCAAAAGGTGAATCCATGATATGGTCAAAGGATGTTCCATAAGTATTAATGGTGTGAATACAAATGTTGATCTAAATATCATACCATTGGGGTCTTATGATATTCTAATTAGAATGGATTGGTTGGACAAACATCATGTTGTCCTAGATTGTCATAGCAAGATATTTACATGTCTTGATGGAGATGGAAAACAAAACACTGTGAAAGGAGTTCCAAGACCCATCTCTATAAGGGAGATTTCACCCTTACAACTAAAGATATGTTTTAGAAAAGGATGTCAATTGTATGTAGCTCATGTGGAAGAGACAAAAAACAAAAAGGGGCCAAGCCTTGAAGATTTCTCGGTACTACAGGAATTTGAAGATGTATTCCAAGAAATACCAGGGTTGCCACCAAGAAGGAAGATAGATTTCTCTATTGATCTAGTGCCAGGAGCTACCCGGTGTCAAAAACACCTTACAGAATGAGCACACCAGAGTTAAAAGAATTACATATGCAGTTGGAGGAATTGTTGAAGAAAGGGTACATACGTCCAAGTGTTTCACCTTGGGGAGCACCAATACTTTTTGTCAAAAAGAATAATGGAACCTTGAGGCTGTGTATTGAATTTCAACAACTGAACACGTATACTATAAAGAACAAGTATCCTCTACCCAGAATTGATGACCTCTTTGATCAGCTAAGAGGAGCAAAGATATTTTTGAAGATTGACTCAAGGTTAGGATACCATCAGGTAAGGATCAAGAAAGAAGACAATCATAAGACAACCTTTAGGACCAGGTATGGGCATTATGAATTTGTAGTGGTGCCATTTGGACTGACCAATGCACCAGTGTTCTTTATGTGCTTAATGAATGACATATTCATATATTATTTGGATAAGTTTGTCATAGTATTCTTGGATGACATACTTATCTATTCTAAGTCTAAGGAGGAGCATGAACATCACTTAAGATTGGTAATGCAAGTGATGAGAGAACATCAGTTGTATGCCAAGCTGAGTAAGTGTTTTTTTTATAAAAAGCAGATCCATTACTTGGGACACATTATTTTAGAGCAGGGCATAGCTGTAGATCCATAGAATATTGAAGCCATTAGAGGATGGCCAACACCCAGAAATGTGTCAGAAGTAAGATCTTTTATGGGATTAGCTGGTTACTACAGAAGGTTCATAGTAGGGTTCTATAAGATTGCTCATCCAATCACTTCTTTGCAAAAGAAGATAACTAAATTTGAATGGACACCTAAGTGTGAAGATAACTTTAATTTGTTGAAGGAATTACTTACTAGTGCACCTGTGTTAAAGATTATTGACCCAAATGAAAGTTTTGTGGTATGTACATATGCATGTAAGGAAGGAATATGAGGAGTCCTCATGCAAAATGGACATGTCATTGGTTATGAGTTCAGAAAGCTTAAGGAACATGAGAGGAACTATGCCACACGTGACTTGGAGCTTGCTGCCATTATCCATGCCTTGAGGATGTGGAGGCATTATCGCATGGGGAAGAGATTTGAATTAAGGACATACCACATTGGCCTGAAGTATCTTTTCGAACAACTGACCTTGAATGCCGGCCAAACAAGATGGCTGGAATTTTTAAGTGAATATGACCTCGATATCAAGCATATCAAAGGAAAAGAGAATAAAGTTGTCGATGCACTTAGTAGAATAGTGCATCTCTTGCATGCTACTATTGTCGGTATGCATCAGTCAGACTTGAAGAGAAGAATTTTAAATGATCTTGTTACAATTTAGCATTACCTACAAGTAAAGGAAAGCTTACAGCAAGGGGATGTACAACAAAAAATAAAGGAGTACGAGATAAAGGAGGATGGATTACTCATGCGTAAAAATAGAATCTATGTTCCTAGTTCCGGAGAACTGAGGAATTTGGTATTGAAGGAAATGCATGATGTTCCTTATGCTGGACATCTCGGTTACCAGAAAACGATTACAACAGTAAGAAGCCAAATGTTTTGGCCAAGAATGAAAAATATTGTTGTTGATTACATCCCTCGATGTATGGAATGTCAGAAGGTGAAGGTTGAGCATAGGCACCTAGCGGGTTTGCTTCAGCCATTACCAATCCCAGAGAAGAAATGGGAAGTGATAACCATTGATTTCATAACTAAATTACCCAGGATAGCAAGGCAACATGATTCAATCATGGTGGTGGTTGACAAATTAACAAAGGCTGCTCATGGTGGTCGTTGTATGTGTTGTAAAAACAACACATACAACGACTAATATTGCAGAAATTTACATGAGGGAGATTGCTAGGTTGCATGGAATACCTAGGACAATTGTCTCGGACAGAGATACAAAGTTTACCTCCAATTTATGGAGGGGATTGTTTAAAGGATTTGGTACAAATCTAAACTTTATCACAACATACCATCCCCAATCAAATGGACAAACATAGAGGGTTAACCGAGTAATTGAAGATATGTTGAGAATGTATGTGATGGATAAGCCATCTAAGTGGGAAGATTACTTACACTTGATTGAGTTTGCATATTATAATGGGTATCAAGCTTCATTGAGAATGAGCCCATTTGAAGCCTTCTATGGTAGGAAATGCAATACTCTAGTGAGTTGGGACAACCCAACAGATAGAGTGGTACTTGGGCCAGAGTTGTTTAGGGATATGGAAGATCATATGGTTAAGATCAAGAAGAATTTGAAGGCATCTCATGATAGACAGAAAGTATATGTAGATAAGAACATGAAAACTAGAGAATTTAAAGTAGGGGAGCATGTACTTTTGAAAAAGAATCCCAAGAAAAGTTCCTTGAAATTGGGTAGCTGTAAAAAGTTGGCAGCCAGATTTTGTGGTCCATTTGAAATATTGGACATAATAGGGCCAGTTGCATATATGCTTGCATTGCCTACTTCCATGAATGTGCATAATGTATTTCATGTCTCTTTACTAAAGAAATATGTACATGATCCTAACCATGTTATTAATTGGCATCTAATTCAGGTAGAGGCAGTGGGAGACTTTAAGGTTTAGCCAGTGCGGTTATTGGATAGAAAGGTCAAAATGCTCCAGAATCGAGTTATAGAGCTGGTAAAATTTCAATGGACCTGCTACAGTCCTAAAGATGCTACCTATGAGCATGAAGATGCCATGCGGGCAGAGTAACCAGAACATTTTGAATAAATTTTGAGATTTTGATATTTATTTTGTATATGCATTGAGGACGGTGACAAAATAAGGGGGAGGGGATGTAACACCCCGGGTTTTGAACCCCCATTTTAAATAATGTATTGTTACAATGTTGAGAGGCCAGAGTGCCCAAACAATTATTAAAAGGCCAGTGTGCCCAAGAAATGTAATGTTTTTATCATTATTAATAAAAGTACATCGTTGGTTGCTAGACGGACAAGGACTAGAGTTATAGGGGGCTATGATTCCACAAGAGAGGGGGCTTGCGGGGCTAAATGTTTACTTCCTATTTTTTTAATTACCCTTTTGTCTAAGGGAGTAGATCAATTATGTGAGCTTCTTGGGGGAGGCCAGGAGGTTCTTAATTCCCCACGAAATACTTAAACCCACCCCTGGTCTGTTGGGGGGTTGGTTGATTTGCTCATTCACTCATTTGCTCATTCGCTCCTTCATTCTCTTATGCATTCATTCACTTGCTCACTTGTTCATTCATTCCATCCTTACCTATCACTCATTAATCCATCCCCATCCACGTCTTGTCTTGGGAAAGGGAAATGAATTGTCGAAGAGTAGCTATGGTATTGTTGGTTGTAGTGGTCATTAGTGTAATCCAGCCATGACTTGAGGCCTGCATGTCTGAGATGCGTTGGCATGTGTCCAACCTTGTTCACAGCTATGAGTCCTGAGAGTTCCAACATTGAGATTCTGGACCAATTGTGCAAGAGCCCTGGAAGGAGAAGGACTGCCTGAGGGACTGCGTGGCAGAGAAGGGTGCAGGTCCATTCTCTTGAGTGGTGCAGGATAGGTAGAAGAGAGTTGGGTACTTGGATTGTTGTGAGTGATGGGAAAGCTTGTGAGAGCTTGAGTGTTGACTGGTTTGGGAAGCCAAGTAACACTCTAGAACCGTCCTTGTGGATTCATAGCCCTAGCTCAGGGGTGACACTGTTGTTGAGATTTGGAGTAGTAATGTCTACGGTTGGGTGAAACATCCTTGGTCTGTAGCCAGTTGGTGTCATCTTTTATAAAGATAAGTGCTCTATGTTATGGTATTATTTACCTGTATATGAATGTATTTCTGTTGTGTATTTAATCATCGTTTAATTGAATCTTTAGAATATGCATGCTTGTTCGTTATTGATGTGCATGCCATTAAACCCTTTTCTTTTATGCATCCTTATTAATTTAAAAGGGTATCGGTAAAAGAAAGAAGTCCAAGGGTGGGCTTGAAGGTAGCGTACCTCGACCTATGGGTGGCGGGGTATGTTACACTCTCCTAGCCAAAATACCCCCTAAGAATGAGAGTGAAGGAAAAAATAGGGAGAGATGGGGGTAAGGGAACCCTAATAGCCATGGTCCTTCACTTCCCATTCCTCAACCTTCACTCCTTTTCAATTTTTTTAATTACATTTAATTCTATATTTTACTCTCACATTCTCATTTTTTTGTCTTATTAGACTTTCAAATTTACATTGATTTACAAAGTTTTTTAACATTCATTAATTGTCAAATTTCTTTGTAGGTACTAGTCTTACTCCCATTCATTGGCTCGAATCTGTTTCAAATCAATTTATGAGATAATAGAGCTCCTTTCTGCATCAATTTGGTTGTAGGTGTACATATCTTACCTCCATCGAGATTCAAACTTATTATTAATCATTAAACCCATTTAAATTATGCAATGATTAAAAATATAAAATATGAATAATACTCTTAAATACATTTCATTTATATATAAATATTTTATTTATGTCCTCCAATAAAATAATAAGTAACTTTAACATAAAACAATGCTAAATATGAATGAATGAATTGCAACACACAAAGGGAAATTGTTACATACCCAAACATCATAACATTAATAGGTGAATGTCCAGGGTTAGCAGGTGCGGGGGGAATCATCTATGATACCGAGGGACAAATGGAACTAAGTTTTGAATGGGGGCATGGATCAATAACAAATAACCAAGTTGAGGCTTTAGTGCTTTATCAGGGACTCCATATTCTAGACTCAAACCATATAAGAGAATCGATAGTTGTTGTCGACTCAACTCTGATCATAAGGCGTATAAGAAATAAAACCACCCCAGTCAATTGTATCTTGGAAAGGTTGATATCCAAAATCCATCAAGAAACAAAATGATTTTCTTCAGTTGAATATTATCATATTCTAAGAGAATTAAACTGACAAGTAGATAGCTTGGCTAATTCTACTGCTTCTTTGGAGGTTGATAAACTTAAAGCAAATGGGGATTGCATTGTTTCCAATATCGTAATCATTTAATTAATGAATAATCCCATGGGTGAAATATCACATGGTGAAGTAATGTCAATGGGCTCATGCAAATCTAGTGGTGGTTTGTTCCCATGTGTAGGGGATATACATTAAACACCATGGCCACACACAACGATGGAGGAGGAGTAGGGTAATATGGCATCATTGCTTGCAATGGTAAATAAAGCTGGGATATCTCCATGGGGTTCAAATTTGGCATTGTCATGGTCTGAATATTTGGTAATGAACCTTGCAGCTCATCCCAACCTTATTGTTGATCAAGGAATTGCCTGGCATTTCGAAGTGTTTAACATTATGGAGGTGCACTATGCAATTTATAATCTAATGGAAGCTTGCCCTGTGAATTCTCACGCCGACTCGACCCCAATGCTTGAATTTTTTGGACTTGGACATGGAGGAGCATAGGCATCTAGGTCGGCGTGTTACCTCTAAGATATTGGGATCATGACGAGTTATGAGGCACCATGAAAGTTTGATTTCAACCAACCACTCCACAATTGTTAATTGCACCAATCAATTCCATGACTAAGAGGTATCTCTAAATCAAGGGCAAGTAGAGGTTTTGGAAACTGTTGTTCAACAAACGAAGCAAATCACAAAGCTTGAGGAGGAATGTAGCATATTATGGCATATAGTGATTGGCTTGGCATGGAGTTCACAATTCAACATATCACAACAAATATTATCAATCAACTCATTACCAAATAAAGCTTGAGAATAAGACTTAGTCCAACAAGACCAATAAGATGTGGTGATGGAAACAGTGAAGCAAGAGGACAATCCTCCACAAGAGGAATTTAATGAGGCACATAGAGGGCATGAATTTGACTTATTCTGGGTTTTTATATATTTTATAAAATGATATTAATTCTAGGGAAATTCAATATGGATTATACCAATATAATCAATAGTTTTTTGTTTTTTGTTTTTTGTTTTTTTTTTGGAAAAAAGATAGTAGAACAATACTTGTTTTGAATATTTTGTAATAATTTTTCTATAAAAACATCTTGACAACCACACATTTTATATTACTAATCTATATGGTAAGATTGCGTCATCTTTTTAATACAAAATCAACTATTTCAATTTAAAAAATAAATCAAAAGATGAATGTTAACAGTGATGAATATAATAATATAAACTGAAGGTTTTCAATCTTCTCCTATTCAAATTTAATTATCTTATATTAGGAAATATACATGGGTAAAATTGTATGCAAATACACTTGAAGTTGAAGATGTTATTTCGAAGGCTTAAATAACTTTTAATCTATAAGTTATTTTGATAAGTTTTAATCTATAAGAGCCCAGTGGGTTAGCTCGAGTCGATGAGTGTTGTGGTTATAATGCAAGTGGTATCAGGGTCAAGTACCTAGCCAACTAAATTGTTGAGATTGTTGGGCCTCACTCAATGTCCCCACTGGGTTAGGCCCTATAATCAAGGTCGACGATTTACCTTGTTTACCATCCATGGATCATGGAGAAGTACTCAAAGGGTATTTTGTGAGGGTTTCCTTGGAAAAAAAGTTTTAATGTATAAGTGTAAGAATCGGTTGTATGGTTTTTCTATGAAAATTTCACTGCAGTATGAATTTGGTCATACATACGAATAATATGGGTATGGTATTGTATCCAAACAATTATGTTATAATTTTACAAATGAAAATTTTAAATATTAAAATATCATATATATTTGCCTTAGCTGGTGACACTAGAGGTTTTCTCTAAAGCCCTGCATGTAATATTTTCCCTTTCGTTTCAAGTTGTCACATGATATTTTGGGGAATATGTTTCACTTTATTTTGTCCTTAACAAAGTTAGGTTCATAAAATATCAAATTATTTCTTCAACTAGTAAGGCATATAAAATGTCAATGCAGATCTATGTTTGGTTCTTCAACTTATATTATCAGCAAGGTCTCTCTTCTACTAATTGAAAAAAAATTGTGAAACGATGGAAATTAATAACTATAAAAACAACATGTCCACTCTGAAAGCATCTTGTTATATGATTGTTCAATGGAGGTCATTATCCATGGTAGAAACTTCTATTATGAGAAAGCCCTCCACTGATGACATCACTTGTTTTGACGGTTCATATGTTGCCTTGTTATAGTCTCTTCTAACATGGGAGAAATAGATAACGATGAATTAGGTAGCAATAACTCTCACTTGATACAACAAAGGCCTCAAGGCTCATTTGTAAGAACCTTTAATCCATTCCACTACAAGTTTTGAATCCCCAAAGACTTGTAAGCTATCCACCCCTTTGGCCAATGCAAGTTCAATAAATTATAAATGTCATGCATCTATACCTAGTTATTTATACATCTTCCCATCTCAAGTTTAAAAGAAACATTTGTGGTTTCTGAAAGATGCATGATACTATTAGCTCCACATTTTCCCAGATTGCCTTGGCTAGCCCATCAAAGAAGCTTCAAGATCTGGATTTGTCAATAGTTGCGGGGAAATTAAGACGAAGGGCATTCTCTTTTGTTGGTTGTTTTAGATTTTCATAAATATATTTAACACTGTGTAAAACATGTAGGGGGACTACTCTTCCTTAAACAAGATATAATTTTATAATAACCATATAGCCCAAGAAACTACAACTTGAAGGGATTTGTGGTCTCTTATATGGTATAGACATACATTATTATCTACATAATAAGTACGTTGTAATAAATCATAATGTCATAAATAAAACTACAATTTTGGTAATATAGTTAATCATGTGATACTTGTTGTAATGTCCCCCACTACTGAACCCAATAATTCAAAATTTTCCTTTTCTTATACCATTAAATTAAAAGCATGCAACAGACTAAAAACATTCATTCTTGGAATATCCCCAAGGACGAGCCATGTTGTAATCATGTTTATGAATTGCAAATCATGTTTTGTAGGCTGGTGAGCCGAGTATTGATAAGTTGGTAGGCTTATGTGTTTATTAGGCCAGAGAGCCTAAGTGTTAAAGGCCAAGAGCCTATTTTTGTAAATGTAATATGCAGAAAATTAATAAAGATTAAACATCATTGTGTGCAGACCGACCACGAAGAAAGAGTGATGGGGGACTAAGCTTCCACAAGGTGGGTAAGGGAAAGGGGTCTGAAAGGTTGGAAAGAGGAGCTAAGCTTAGGGGCTTAAGTCCTTGAGAATAATATTTTATTATTATTCTAAAGTTCTGTGACAAAACGTGTTTTTATCCTAAGTCCTGGGAGAGGCAATGCATGTAGCTCCAACGTGTGCAAAAGGGAACGCATGCAGCTCCAGGAAGACAAGTGTTGAACTGGGCGCATGCGATTAAAAGATGAAGTGTCAGCTGAGTTGGGGGTTGGTCCTCAATTCTTGTGCCCATCTGTCTAAACCGCGTTGCTATGTGTCTAATCTCTACGTTGATTCCTTGTCACACAACTCTGAAACCGGTGTTACCTGAACCGTGTTGTGTCTTAGTGGCATGTTTCCGTTTCCTGCCATCTGAACCGCTTGAATATGTGTTTGACCTCTACGTTGATTGATCCATCTCACAAACCCGTGGATTGAGCCATGTCACCTATGTATCCTATGAGCCCCGCCTATCCGCTTGTGCAGAGTCGAGTATGTACCCGAACTGTCTTTGGGTTACTACCTTATGTGTTTCTTGAGTGGAATTGACCAGTAGATGTTTCTGTTATCCTAAACTTGCGGGAATTGAGTTAGAAACTAGTTGAAGAACCGGGTTGTCAGGCCCATGGCAGAAGAGGCAGGTTGTCAGGCCTATGAGCAACTCTCTCCAGGTGAGAGAGTTTGTTGGGAAGTGGTTTTGTCCCAGAGTGAGTCCAGCACCAGCTACAGAGCTCTGAGAATTCTTGATTCAGCTTGTTGTCGAGACCTAGAGAGGGAGGTGAAACACCGATGGACTGTGCTTGTGAAGGTGTATACTCTCGGGTGGAATAGGCATGTGGGGAATGAGAGTCTGTGAGTAGTGGGCATAAGAAGGCTCCTAGAGAGAATCTTTCTGGATGCTCTGTGCAATGTTCTTGTAACCTTAGCCTAGTCTAGGATTCCCTTGCCTTGGGTGGAGCTTGGTCCCAGCTCGGGGGTGACCCACTGCTAAGCGTGATGAGCAGTGTGGTCTAAGGCTGGGAGGTTCGTGGAAGGTCTGCACGTGGTTGGTGGAGCTACTACAGTTTCAAAGATAAGTATATGCATGTGTTGAATTTAAATTAAAATGCATGTATGTGATGCTTGCAATATTATCATGTATTCTGTTGCAATGATATTTATTGTTAATTCAATTATTTCTGTATACTAGCAGTAATACTATGATTACTCTGTATTGTTGGTTAAATTTCATTAAATCTATTAATTAGATTTAATATGCATGTTATATATAAGTATGAGATTTTTTCCACATAGTAGCGATGCCCAGTCATGGGGTTGATGGTCAGGGATGTTACAATATGGTATCAGAGCCCATAGTTTCAATGTTGAGCTTGGATGGGCCGGATAAGTGATCTTTGGACCCAAGGTTTCGGGAGGAAATTGTGTCTGGAGGACTAATTTCGAACCTTAGATTGTTTTTGAGTGCCAAGGGGTTACTTGGTCGTGTATGAAGCTCGGGAGGAGTAGCAGTGAAATAAAACCGCATTCGGCGTGGCATTTGACCACAGAGAGAGAGAGAACTCAACACTTGGGGTATTGGATCCATAGGATCTGTTTGGAAAAAGGAGAGTCCTTTACGACCGTCAGATCCAAAGAAGGTACAAGAAGGTTATCCTGGAAGCCTTTCGGAGTTCAACTATAGGGAGAAGCGGGGTGAACTGAGGCATGAACTTCCGAAACCCCGAGAAGATCTACACCATAGATCTAGGAAAAAGATCTTGACCGTTGGATTAAGCAGAAAAGTAGATGGTAATTTTAGGAGATCGACTGTTGCGCGAAGTGAGATGTGCAGACGCACAAACTCCCGAATCTTGAAATCGCGAAATCTCGATGAGCCAAAGTAGTGGGTCATGCTGACGCCACTTGAATAGATGTGGACACATGGGATGAGTGTCATGTGCCAGTGGGTCCCAAAAGAAAAAATAGATGCAGTGGGGCTGGATAGTGTCGCCTAGGGTAACGTGGACCTTCTTAAGCACACCACGTGTCACCACCGCGGTTGGTGACAACTGTGCTATGGGCCCGAAGGCTAGAAAGTTTGGAAGTTCAGAAGTTGGGAGTTGGAGAGGGAAGTGAGTGTGGGAGCCTCCAAAACCTGAAACTCCAAAATCCCGAACCTTTGAAGCCCGAAACTCTGAAATCCTGAACCTCCGAAACTCGAAACTTTGAAGTCCCGATTAGAGAACCTTGGGATCTAGCGCTTGGTCATGACCATGGTCGCATGGGTTGGGAAACTGAGGAAAACGGGCTATGGCCTGAGTTTCCTACAGAGCCGAGCAAAGCTTGGAAAATTCAGGAAAACTGAACGTCTCCTTGAATCAAATTTGTTTATGAATGTTGTGGGATTTGTTAAGGAATAATGACCTGACAAATTTCGGTTGTCTGCACATTGTGTTGCAGAAGTTTGATGAGTGCCAGAACCGATTAGAGTTTCCACTAAGGGTAAAGAAATGGGGGAAGCATAGAATGCTTCCAGTTCAGAGAACGAAGCTAAAGGGATGGATGTTCATTTGGGAATAGAAGGGTCGAACTCCAATGGGCATGGAGAAGAGTAGGTAAGGAGGGGCATATGATGAAGATCATTGAAGGATTACAAGAAGATGCCCAAACTTGCCGGAAAGATAGCAGAAAGCTCAGGAAAAACAAGGTGAATTCAACATAAATTTGTTAAAGAGCTTGGAGAGAATAGAAAAGAAGTTAGGTAAGGAGAATGACTCGAGTAGAATAGGGAGTCACTAGACTTTTGAAGGAAGAAGGTCAAGGAGTGTTGGTAGACACCATCATCACTCCCAATGTCGCTCCAAGAGGAGGGCTCACAATAGTTCAAGCCCATCTCCTACCAGAAATCACAGGAGATCTAGAGTGGATGAACTAAAGGGCGAAATGAACAAGATTAAGCCTCCAACGTTTGATGGAGAACATAAGAAGGAGGAAGATGTCGAGACATGGTTGCTTGGTATGAGGAAATACTTCCAACTACATAATTATTCCTCTCATGCGGAAGGAAGAATTGTGATGTATCAACTGAAGGGAAAGACATCCATGTGGTGGGATCAGCTTGTGCAGGTGAAACACATTAGAGAGAAAGATATCACTTGGAGAGAATTCAAGAGGTATTTTGAGAAAAAATGCTTGACTAAAAGATGTTATGACAGAAAGATGAAAGAGTTCTTTGAACTCAAACTGGGCAACATGACCATTGATGAGTACGAATGAAGGTTTCTGGAATTGCTAAAGTATGTCTCGTTCATCAAAGATGAGACTGTCGAGATCCAGAGGTATCTAAGTGGATTTCCACCTTCCATTGGTGACAAGATTTAGTATGATGACCCTAAGACCATGGAAGAAACTATAAGGAGAGAAAAATGCTTATATGAGCAGTAAGGAGAGAAGCCTACTTTTAGGAAGGCTTGGGAAGACAAGAAGAAATTCCAGATGGATTAGAGGAAGAAGGGAACTAAGACACCCTTTTTCAGAAACAATCCTCATGGAAAGCCATCGTTTAGAGAGTCAAGAATCGTTGACGTAGGGGAACAAAGGCCAAGGCAAACGCCCATTCAGTGTTGGGGTTGTCAGGGGAACCACAAGTACAGAGATTGTCCCCACAAAAATGGCAAAGTGAGAGTTGTCCATAATGTTCAGCAAGCTAAAACAGTGGAGGACATGGGTAGTGGAATGCCAAGGATCTATGCAGACCTGGACAACAAGTAAGTTGAATTTCAATGACACATGATTGAAGTGGAAGGTATGATTAACAACCAACCATTTACTATTTTAAATGATTAAGGGGCTAGCCATAGTTATATAGATCCTAGAGTGGTGGAAAGTTTTCATTTGTCAAGAAGCAAACATTAAAAGTCTCGGTTAGTGCAGCTGGATACATGAACCAAGAGAAAAGTCACGAAGTTAGTTAAGTCTCGTCCAGTGGACATGAATGGACTGAGCACAAAGGTTGAATTGAATTTTATACCTTTAGGTTCTTATGACTGTCTAATTGGGATGGACTGGTTGGACCAACACCATGCCATCTTGGACTGTCATAACAAGGCATTCTCTTGCCTGGATGAGGAAGGGAATCGGAAAACAGTCCAAGGAATTCCCAGAGTTGTTGCTATCAGAGAAATCTCAACAATGCAATTGAAGAAGTGCTACAGAAAAGGTTGTCAATTATTTGTAGCCCATGTGGAGGAATCATCTAGGGATGAAGTCTCAAAGATTGGAGATCATGTGGTACTAAAGGAGTTTGAAGATGTATTTCAGGAGGCACTCGGACTACCTCTGAAGAGAGATATTGATTTCTCTGTAAACTTGATGCCTGGAGCAGCTCCAGTGTCAAAAGCTTCTTACAGAATGAGTACGCCAGAGATTAAAGAGTTGCAATCGCAGCTTGAAGAGCTTCTGAAGAAGGGGTACATACACCCAAGTGTGTCACCTTAGGGAGCCCCAGTCCTGTTCGTGAAGAAGAAGGATGGAATGTTGAGATTGTGTATCGATTTCAGACAATTGAACAAAGTTACTGTACAAAACAAATATCCTCTGCTTAGGATTGATGACCTCTTCGATCAGTTGAAGGCTGCAAAGATATTTTCGAAGATAGACCTCAGGTCAGGATATCACCAGGTAAGGATAAAGAATGAAGACATCAACAAGACCGCCTTTAGAACAAGGTATGGTCATTATGAGTTCACAGTGGTGTCATTTGGGTTGTCAAATGCATCGATTGTTTTTATGTGTTTAATGAATGGTGTATTCAGGGACTATCTAGACAAGTTTGTCATAGTATTCATGGATGACATTATGGTGTATTCCACGTCAGAGGAAGAGCATGAACAACATCTGAGGTAAGTGTTATAGGTGCTAAGAGAGCACCAATTGTATGCCAAGTTGAGCAAGTGCTCGTTTGATAAAAAACAGATCCATTACTTGGGCCATATTATTTCGAAGGATGGGATAGTTGTAGATCCTGAGAAGATTGAGGCCATCAAAGAATGATCAGCGCCAAAGAATGTGACAGAAGTCAGATCATTTATGGGTCTAGTTGGTTATTATAGAAGGTTTATCGCAAGGTTCTCGATGATAGCTAACCCTATCACTTCCTTACAAAGGAAGGAGAAGAAGTTTCAATGGACAAAGGATTGTGAGAGAAGTTTCCAGCAATTGAAGCAACTGTTAACCAGTGCTCCAATTCTAAGGATTGCAGATCCGAATGAAGACTTTGTAGTGTGTATAGATGCATGCAAAGAAGGATTGGGAGGAGTCCTCAGTCAAAATGGATTCGTAACCTGTTATGAATCCAGAAAGTTGAAAGAGCACAAAATAACTATGTAACTCATGATTTGGAGTCGGTAGCCATAGTACACGCTCTAAAGAAATGGAGACATTACCTCATGGGAAGGAGGTTCGAACTGAGAATAGATCACAATGGTCTGAAATTTCTGTTTGATCAGCCAACCTTGAATTCTAGATAGAGTAGGTGGCTGGAGTTTTTGTGTGAGTACGGTTTTGATATCAAGCATATCAAAGGGAAGGGGAATAAAGTGGTTGATGCACTCAACAGGAGAGTACACAAAATACATGCTACAACCATTAGCATGTACCAAACTGATATAAAGGATAGAATTTTAGAGGCTGCAAGTATAGATTTGCAGTACAGGGATTTGGTAGCAAAACTACAGCAAGGTAAGATGCCATAGAAAGTGGAGAATTATAAGTTGGAAACTGACGGAATACTTATGTACAAGAACAAAATTTATGTACCTATTGTCCA
>JZKD02S0809153.1:223655-233733 GCA_000966675.3 Picea glauca | reverse complement strand
TCTCTCTTTCTCCTATATAATGATGGATTTCTCATGGAAAAGGTTAAGCATTAAGCAAGCAAGAGAAAGTAAGGAATGATTAAGGTTGAATAGGCTATGAATTATGTGAGGTACTCTACATCAAATGCTTGAAGGCTTCATCTCAGCTTATCAAGTTATTGCAGACCATCTTCATGCAAGTTTGGAGCAAGTGTGTGTGTGTCAAGAGCAAGGGCCACCGAAAGGGAACTTAATGACATCAAGGTTGTTTGGTTATATCTTCCATTTTCTCTTAATATAATACAGTGGCATGTTTCTTTCCCATAAAATCACTCTCATTTTATTACATGATTCCTTGATTACATGTATAAGTCTTCATTGAATACATTATTATTTCTTTCACTTTGGTTGGTTTGTGTTCCATTGCAGGATCAATAGCACAAGAGCACTGGAGTGAAGCAAGGACAACAAAGACACAAGGAAGCGATATTCAAAGGTATGTTACTCATCCTTTCTTTGACCATAGGTTCAATGATTAGAGCTTAGGGAAAGCACCATGTCTTGTCTTATTTTGTTCTAGATATAGGTGGATCTACGGAGATCAGTTTACGTCCGCATTTAGCGATATATCCAATAACAAAATTGGCGACTCCACTGGGGATACGATCTTTTTATTTTTATTTTTTGCTGTCCATTTTCCCTTAGCCTATATTTTTTCATTATGTTTCAGTCTCTAAGTCTGTAAGGGATCAATCCAGTCTCTCTGGCCCTGAAAGTTTCCAAAATTTCTTTACCCTCATTCCAATTTTCTTGTTTTTACAGACGTTTCCGCACTGTACTCTATATGTCACATGCAGAAACTTTAGAGTGTCGCACCCTAACTGTTTAGGCCAATGTGGACTTTCCGCACCCTACCCATTGCTAGCCCATGGAAACTGGTGATTTCCGCACTGTAACCTATTGTTGGCCTGCGACGGTGTTTGTATTTTTTTTTGGATTGGGTCTTTATTATCTTTTGATGCCCAGTTTTGTCTTGATCACCTGGGGGGAACTTTTGAGGTTAGTATTTGATTGATTGTTGAATTTAAACTTGCTTTTTGATTGGTTTTCAAAGATTGAAAACCCTTCATTATCATTTTGTAAGTTTGTGCGTTTTGATTTTTATCAACAAGGATATAATCTCTGATCATAGATCTGGGTGCTTGATTGATTAAAAGTCTTTCATCTAAGAGAAGCTTTGGATCACTTTACATTTTTGTATTGCTTGTTGATTTGAAAGCTATTGCTTGTTTGCATTTGATAAACACTTTATTGTCATCTTTGTTTTTATCTTCATTGAAAGTTTGATTTGGGTTTTTGTTGAGTGTATCTATTTGCTTTGATTACATTTCCTTTCTTTAGTATACCTCAGATCTGGTTCCAGAAAGGAAAATTAAAGTCATTCATTCTTTTTACGTAATCATTCATAAAAATCATTGCATTTCAAAACTGAAAGAGAACAAATTGAGAAATTTCATTGCTTATGATTGTTTGAAATTGTAGTTCATTTGAGAAAATAAATCATATTTCGTAGCTTTCGTGTTTCCAGAAAGATATCTTCTCCCTATTGTAGATAGAATTCATTGAACTAAATATTGCATCATTCATATCTATTTGCATAATATTGGGTCAAGGTCTCTCACAACATTGGTTTCATCTCCGTATCCCTCTTGAGTAAACAACAACCTCTTAAAAACATTGCGTAATTTTAAAATTTAATTAAAAACTTTTATTTTCTAGGGATCTTTTACACCAACATTAGTTAGGCTAGCGCTTTGGGATAGGCTGTGAAACACTCTCCAAATCATAAAACACACAATAGCATCTTGTGATAGGGAGTGTTCAAATCCATTTGCAACATTTTGTCCTGGGAAGCCTTTCTCACACAAGGGTCAAACCTAAGGTCACATTGAGACTGGCAGAGTTACTCACCCTGCTTTGTTGGTCTTGGTGTAGAGATTGCACGTATTATGGGGGTCGCTTGAAGGTATACCCACAATGATGAGTGGAAGCCTCTCAAGTTGATTTTAGGCTAGATACCTTGCCTTTGTGCATGGATCAGATTGTCGATTGTTTCCCCAGGCATCATTGTTGTTCTTGGTAGCCTTAGTTTCCTATCATTTTAGGGTTTTACACGAGGTGACTGTGGAGGGGCAAGTCTTCACGGTACCTAGAATCGACGTTGGCCAGATTCACTCGGGCTCCTTGGAGGGTATACCCATGATTATGTGTGGGAGCTTTCACGAGGGTGTAAGTCCGTTAAGCAGGTCGTTAACATAACTTTTCCACCCACTCTATCCTAGCCCCTTCTTGTCTTGACTTCGCGATGTTGGATTTCATCACCAACTAGTGACTTCGAAATAAGAATGTTTATTTGCTTGGTTTGATTCCTAGATTTTATTAGCGAGTGTTGTTTGTTTTTGTAATTGGCAATAGATTTTTTGCGTAAAATATTTGGCTTGGACAACATCAACCCTCCATGCCATTCGCGTAGGGTCCAGGGACTTCCTCCTGAAAATATGGAGGATTACCTCCCTCTACCCCCTCAGTCGCCGGAGGACTCTCCTCAACAGAGAGAGGTCCATGACACTGTAATCTCACAAGAGGAAGGTTCCACCTGTTTAGAAAGTTTCTGAATTGTTTATGATTCTCTAGAGGCTTTCCGCATTCCTCTTGGATATGAGAGACATATTCTCCATCTCAATTCATCTAGAGAACTTGTTGTTGGCACTTTTGGAATACCGACCAGACCCCATTCAGGCCCTGGAGTCGGGGATCCTCTTTGGACTATCGACATATTTAGAAGCCTGCCTCACACGATGTGAGACCTTTACAGCTCAAGGGCGGGTGCTGATATGCATGTCGTATCACAAATACCCACAATGTCTACTACTTACACAGTGTCACCAAACCACTTTTCTGGTGCAACTAACCATATCACCATCGTTCCAGACACACAGTCCATTGGTCCTAGCTCGACTTTTTCTCTCAAGATGGACCATTCTACTATGGTCCCGCATGTTACAACTATTCTTACCGGGAATGTGGTGGTTGGCCAAGCTCCCATTGGTACACCACTCTCGTCTAGACCTATCGCGCCACTTCCTCCTGGGTATCATGTTTTGAATTCTTCCACTACTATCCCTACCCAGATTCCACCGAGAGTTTCTGGACTTTTTGTTCGACCTGGGTACAATGTTGCTATCGATTTTGTTCCTACACCTTCCCAGGTCCTCTCTGGAGGGTCTTATCCACCTTTTCTCGGGGGATCTGGCACTAGTGGCTCCAATCCAATTGGAAGCACTCATCATCCGCTCACTTATGGTTACCAGATTCCTGTTGGAGGGAAATATAACGTTGGGGGGTATCCTCCACTTGGAGGACAACCTCAGGTTGGACTCTACAACCTACTGTATGGACATAACACATATGGATCACTAGCCCACCTTTGGAATCTCCTTGCCCAAGGAAATCCACAATCATCCAGGGGGAAACAACCTCAAAGCAACCCTTTTATACCCCCTTACTCAGGCCAGCCATATCCGGGTTCTTCGGGTTCCACTTGGGGTCCACACATTCAGTCTAGTGTCCCTTTTCAAGGGAACATTTCCAACCAACCCAACCTTATGGGCTACATGCCTCCACATCCTTGGCCGAATCTGTCAGGACACTCCACGTACATGCAGATTGCTTACGGTCCTACTGGTATACCGACGAGACTTCCTCCCCAAAGTCACCAGTACCCTCAAGTGAATATACAACTTCCTTTTCTCGCCACTTTGGATCTACATGATTTGTCTAGGATCTTGAATGATCCTATCTTACATTCTCCCCATTGGCCCATCATACCCGCCAAGCTACTGTCCGACATTCCCAAATTTTATGGTAAGCCAGGAGAAGACCCAAAAAACCATGTCATGAATTTTCACCTTTGGTGCTCATCCAACTCTTTGATGGATGACTCCATTCGGTTACGTCTCTTTCAACGAGCTCTCACAGGTTTAACTGCAAAGTGGTATATAGAATTACAGTGAGGTTTCTTTAATGACTTCAACACCCTTGCCATGGATTTTCTTACACATTACGAATTTCCTATCCGCTATGAGACAGGAACCAAGATTTTGAGCTCCTTTAAGCAATCTTCAGCCACTCATATTTCCGATCACATCCATGAGTGGAGATGAAGACAACGTTTGATCAAACTTGACCTTCTTGATCCGTTATTGGCTGAATGGTTCACTAAATCATTAGTGAATGAAATCTCCCATGATATTGCTATGGGTGGAATTTTCACTGAAGAGTAGGCGATTAGTCGCGCTCAGTACCTTGATCTCATTTATTTGCAAATGAGCACTCTTTACGACTTGCTCCCTGATGCTCCTCACCCTTCTACCACCGCTACCTCAACAACCCCAACAACTTCTCATGTTGTTGATGGTGTGATTTCCACCTTCCATGCTGATGCTAAATCCACGTCAGCCACTCACACCAATCCCAAATCTCTTGCTTCTAATATTCAAACTGCTTTGACTCCTACTCCTTCCACTGACAAAACTTCTAAGGTTAACTCTATTCAATCCACCCATATCGGCAAAAATAGATCTAAAAAAGGAAAGGTTAAGAATAAGGAGGATAGAAATAATAATCCGTAATCCGATAAACCCAAGACCCAGTCTGTTGATGATAAGGATAAGTGTAAACCTCGATATCCTTTCCTTATCTGTGGTGATGATCACTACATGAAATACTGTCCAAGACGCGCTGAGGTCACTAAGTTCCTTCAAGGGACCGAAAAACCTCCTACACCTTTCGTTTTGTTGCAAACTTTCCCTTCTCAACAACAAGCTCAATTGGTCATCCATGACCAACCCTCTCCTTCCACCACTTCCTATTTCCTTATGTGTATTGGTAATTCTACCAAGAACAACGTTGCCATCACCACTCGAGCCAAAGATAATTATCCCTCCAAGGAGAAAGTTGACGATTTACCACCTTCGTTGGTTCAACTGCCTCCTTCAACTTCACCTCCCAACAGTCCTCTTCATCTCGAATGACCAGGTCCTGATATATTTCTCTGCCCTCGTCCAAAGGGCGTTGTTCAAAATTCTGCCTTCAATCCTCATGCACGTCTTGCTCAAAACTACAGTATTGTAGAAGATCTTGCGTAAGCACCCTTTGCGATGTCAGCTCTCGAATTCCTTCAAAGTTGTCTCGCTCAACAGAAGGCATTGTTAAAGGCCATCGGTGGAATTGATCCCACATATATAAATTTGATAATCTTTGACTTGGAAGATCACATTCCAAGGCTACCTCCTCAGTTAGCATTTCAGATTCAAGTTGTTGTCGAGAACAAGAACATTTGTAGAACCATTATTGATGAAGGCGCCTCAACGTGTGTCATGTCTGTTGCTTGTTGGAAAGCCATTGGCTCTCCCCCCCTCACCGAATCACACAATACACTTAAGGCTTTCAATGGTTCTGGTTTTAAGCCCTACGATGTTCTTCCCTCATTGTCTATTATGTTGGAAGAAAAATCGGTCAATGTAGAGGTCAAGGTCTTTGATGTGCCTCTTGACTATAAACTCTTACTTGGCCGTAGCTGGATTGGTTCCATGCATGCCATCATGTCAAACCTTTTCCGTGTATTACATTTCCCACATCAAGGAAAAGTCATTACGGTTGACCAACTGGACTTTTTCAACTCCGATTCTTGTACTAGCAACATGCCATTTATCTCGAAGACATCTCCTGGGTATGAGAATGTTGGTGTGGGTCTCCTGAAAGATTCCACTCTAATGGGTACCTTCCCAATACCACCACTCGATGTTCCACCTCCTTTTGTCGCCTCGATCAACATGATTTCCACCTCCATTCACGAAACCCCCATGTCTTATGACCCATGGATAGTACTTGATCCTGGTGATTCTCTTTGCTATAGAGAAAAAATGCCTTCAAGTCCAATTGAATCCACTTATCAAGCCATTCAATCGACAACCCCTTCTACTCCCTCTCTTGGTGATTCATCTCCCGATCCGTTTCACGTCATCTTTCCTACGGATGAGATGATCATGTAGATTATGTCTATGGAAGATACCCCGTGGGACGATGGGCATCATCGTTCCATCCTCTTCTTGAAGAAACACACCATAGAGAGTTACCAACGGATTTTGACTCCGTCGACCATTGTTGTCATTTCCTCTGTTCCCGAGTCAACACATGATGTGATTTATGAAGGGAACCTAAGTAATATTTCACCCATCGTTCCTCTTGACATATCCATTAAACTTGGAGTTTTCGAAAATGTTCACATTGGAGCCGCATGTTCCGATGATTAAGTCGTCACTTATAAAGCTATTTTTCAAGAATTTCGTGATGTTTTCGCTTGGAGTTACGAAGAGATGTTGAGTATTGACCTTGATATCGTTGTGCATGAAATTAAGACCTACCCGAACGCTAAACCCGTTTGGCAAAGACTTCACCCGATCCACCCTCGTAAAGCCGCCGCTATCAAGATCAAAGTCAAAAAACTTCTTAAAGTTGACTTTATCTATCTTGTGGATTTAACTGATTGGGTATCCAATCTAGTTCTGGTCAATAAAAAACAAGGCACGATCCGTGTATGTGTCGATTATAGGGATATTAATAAATATTGTCCTAAGGACAATTATCCAACCCCCTTTGTTGACCAGATCGTCCAGGATTGCACCGGGAGTGAAATCTTCTCTTTAATGGACGGTTTCTTCGGCTATAATCAAATTAATATTTTTCCCGCAGATCAACACAAGTCTGCTTTCATCTGTCCTTGGGGTACCTTTGCCTACCAGAAACTACCTTTTGGTTTAAAGAATGATGGAGAAACTTTTCAACGTGCTATGTCTTATTCTTTTCATGATATCAAGCACATCATACAACCGTATCTCAATGATCTACCGACACATTCCATGCATCGCCAAGATCACCCGACCCATCTCCGAGTCATTTTCATTTGCTGTCGTTACTATCGTATATGTTTAAACCCACACAAATGTGTTTTTTGTGTGGAGTCTAGCCAACTTCTGGGTTTTATTGTGTCACTTCACGGAATTAGGGTGGACCCTCTGAAGGTTGAGGCTATCCTTAATCTACCTCCTCCTTCTACACTTCGCCATCTCCAAAGTTTGCAAGGGAAGAAAAACATTTTGCGTTGATTCATCCCCAATTACGTTGAGTTAACGTTAGGATTCACTCGACTATTGAAGAAGGGTTACGAGTTCATATGGGACGAAACTGCCAACAAAGCCTTTGAAGCTTTGAAACTTGCCCTAACCCGTACACCACTGCTTTTCCCACTCAGTGAAGGTTTGAAACTTGCCCTAACACATTACAACTCAATGCATATTGATCATCTTTATTATCCATTTGATTTGGGTAAACTATGGTGAAGTGTTTCATCAAATATGTTTATATACTTCAAACCTGGGTTGAAGTGATTCATCAATGTTGTTTTATCACATATGTTTATATACTTCAAACGTGGGAAGTGATTCATCAATTTTATTTGTGTTGAGTTTCATTTTATTTAATTAATTTTTTTTATTAGTTTTTAAAACATATACAAAATCTAAGTGTATTTGTTTTATTTTATATAGTTGATAAGTTTAAATGTATTTTTTTTAAGAAGTTTATAAGAGTTTGAGTGTAGATATTTTCATAGTTGATTATAATTGTTGTAGATCTTTTTTAAGCTAAATTGTGTAAAATAATATAAAAGATCCATGAAAAACATTTAGAGTAGATACTCCATTCATTAGTAAGAACAAGACAAATTAATCTATTAAAAAAGAGTATGCTAGCTGTTGAAAAAATATCATTGTAAATATATTTTTTTTAAATGATCTAAATAATTGTTGAAAAAATTACCATTGTAAATAATTAAAAAAAAATGATCTAAAAAACACTTGGGAATTAAACAATTTTGATCAAATAATAAACACAAACAAGTAAAGTAGAAATGACAAAGATAAAAACATATAGTAAGTGATTATAAGGAGAAGAAGAGAAAGGCCTTGAAAAAAAAGTGTTAAATGAGAAAAACAAACTCACATGATGTTTAGGTTAGAAAAGGATTGACACACACTTATAAAATGTTAAAATAAAATAAATAAAGGATAAGAAGATGATTAATAATTCAGGTAATGTATGAGGAGTTTTCATGATTGACTGAGTTTGTAGCTTATCTTCATACTTAAGTTATTAGGGCTTTACAAGTTCATAAAAATGTCATTAGAAAATTAAACAAACAATAAGTTCATAAGAGTGTTGTTGGAGAATTATATTGCCAAATAACAATATTCTATTTTCAACAATTTCCCAGACATACTATATATCATTTATTTAACTTCAAATAAATTAAAAAATATAATCCTTACTCTTCTACTAACTCTAGTTTAGTAAAATTTATTTATTATAAATTGAGTGAACCTAATGTTTAAGAACATGTATTTTCTCCTCAAAAATTACAGGTTCTAAGATCTTATATAACAATTTAATATAAAGTAACCTTAAAATTATATTATTATGATTATTATTATGTTCTAGAAAATTAAAAGTTCTAACAGTAAACGAATGAACAGTCCTTATTAGTTGTAGAGAGAATCTAAGCTTTCTCTATAGCAGTCTATTTAGGTCGTCCATATTGATTTAAAAGACTTACTCTAGGCACAGAATGGAGAGTGACCTCTTATATAACAATTTAGTATGCCGTGATTTTCAAATTATATTATTATTATTATTATTATTTTAAAATGGAAAATAGCAGTCTATTTAGGTCGTCCATATTGATTTAAAAGACTCACTCTAGGCACAGAATCGAAAGTGACCTCTCATATAACAATTTAGTATGCCTTGACTTTCAAATTATATTATTATTATTTTAAAATGAAAGATATCAATCTATTTAAGTCGTCCATATTAACACTTAAAATACTCATTCTAGGCACAGAATCTAAAACCTCTTCTATAACAATTTAGTATGCCATGAATTTCAAATTATATTATTATTATTATTATTATTTTAAAATTGAAAATGTTTTTTACTAGCTGGTTAGTATTTTTGTTATAAAAATAATTAAGAAACAAAGCATATTTTGCAATGGTGATTCTCTTTATAGTGATTTTCTTCCTAGACTGTTTTCCTGGTGATTATTCTTCCACTGCATTAATCCTTTGAAATGGGTTTTCTTCTCAGACTGTWTTCCTGGTGATTATTCTTCCACTGCATTAATCATTTGAAATGGGTGGGTTTGAGATTTTTCATACAGAATTGGTATTTGCTGGTATCTAAATTTGAGGAATTGATTTTATATCTGTGGTGGACAGGCACATCCAAACATAAAGGAAACCGAACGCAACAAACTGTGCAAACTAATGGACTGCCAGAAACTCTCCCACGAAGCCTGCTCCCATGCAGCACAGAACGAACGCCTCCCAGTGCAGCTAGCAGTTCAAGTCCTTTACTTCGAGCAGCTGAAACTTCGGAACGCCATGAATGGAAGCTGCGGGCCTGATCACTTGATCCCCAGTTCTAATTACCCCCAGAGGCTCAGCAGCGGGGCTCCCAGCGCAGCCATTTCTCCCAGGGACAACTACGCATCAGTCCGAAGAGAAAACAGAGAGTTGAAGCTGGAAGTGGCGAGAATGAGGATGAGATTGACTGATCTGGAGAAGGACCACGTCTCCATGAAACAGGAGCTCGTCAAGTCTACTTCCACGCACAAGTTCTTGCATTCATTTTCCAAGAAGCTGGGAAAACTGTTTCGACCCAAAGACGGTAATAACAACAATCTCATGCTCAACAACAACAACAACAATCTCTGCGGGAAGACGCCAGCCGACGCTCGCCATATCCTCTCCAGAAGAAGACGCCACTCCATTTCTTGACTGTTATCTTTGGAATTGGCAATGTACAGTGCTAGATTTAACCAGCCTGGATTTAGGTGTAGTTGATTTGGTTAGCTACCTGCATTTGGATTGAATAGCCATTGTAATATTTTGGAAGTAATGCTACCTTGTAGCTAAGAGA
>JZKD02S0809153.1:202908-219877 GCA_000966675.3 Picea glauca | reverse complement strand
TAAGAAGGTTGAATTTGTGGCACCTCCCAGTGTTACACATTATTTTGGTCACCCTGGTGATGTGTCTACAAGCATGTATTCAGCCTCTCGAAAGGATCTTTCCCATGAGAAAAGTATCTGGTTTCCTACTCTACAAGGATTGTTTTTAGAAGGACGTCGCAGGCTAGTAGTATTGTACAGTGCGGAAATGCTGATTTCCGCAGGCTGCTCTAAACCTAGCCTGCGGGGTTTTCGTAGGCTGCTATATAGACAGGGTGCGGTGGCATTCTAAAACTGATAAAAAGGAAGAAGTTCACGAAATTTATAGAAGGGATCTTCTAGAATATGAGGTGGCATCCGTGTGGTTGAGATCTTACCCACCTTTATGATTTGGTGGGATCATCTTGATCTCTTTAACCATCTCTCTTTCTCCTATATAATGATGGATTTCTCATGGAAAAGGTTAAGCATTAAGCAAGCAAGAGAAAGTAAGTAATGATTAAGGTTGAATAGGCTATGAATTATGTGAGGTACTCTACATCAGATACTTGAAGGCTTCATCTCAGCTTATCAAGTTATTGCGGACCATCTTCATGCAAGTTTGAAGCAAGTGTGTGTGTCAAGAGCAAGGGCCACCGAAAGGGAACTTAGCGACATCAAGGTTATTTGGTTGTATCTTCCACTTTCTCTTAATATAATACAGTGGCATGTTTCTTTCCCATAAAATTGCTCTCATTTTATTACATGATTCCTTGATCACATGCATAAGTCTTCATTGAATATATTATTATTGCTTTCACTTTGGTTGGTTTGTGTTCCATTGCAGGATCAATAGCACAAGAGCACTGGAGTGAAGCAGGGACAAAAAAGACACAAGGAAGCGATATTCAAAGGTATGTTACTCATCCTTTCTTTGACCATAGGTTCAATGATTAGATCTTAGGGAAAGTGCCATGTCTTGTCTTGTTTTGTTCTAGATCTAGGTGGATCTAGGGAGATTAGTTTATGTTCGCATTTAGCGATATATCCAATAACAAAATTGGCAACTCCACTGGGGATACAATCTTTTTATTTTTATTTTTTGCTGTCCATTTTCCCTTAGCCATTATTTTTTCATTATGTTTCAGTCTTTGAGTTTGTAAGGGATCAATCCAGACTCTCTGGCCCTGAAAGTTTCCAAAATTTTTTACCCTCTTTCCAATTTTCTTGTGTTTACAGACGTTTCCACACTGTACTCTATATGTCACCTGCGAAAACTTTAGAGTGTCACACCCTAACTGTTTAGGCCAATGTGGACTTTCCGCACCCCACCCATTGCTAGCCTGCAGAAACTGGTGATTTCCGCACTGTAACCTATTGTTGGCCTGCGACGATGTCTGTAATTTTTTTTGGATTGGGTCTTTATTATGTTTTGATGCCCAGTTTTGTCTTGATCACCTGGGGGGAACTTTTGAGGTCAGTATTTGATTGATTGTTCAATTTAAACTTGCTTTTTGATTGGTTTTCAAAGATTGCAAACCCTTCATTATCATTTTGTAAGTTTGTGCTTCTTGATTTTTATCAACAAGGATATAATCTCTGATCGTAGATCTTGGTGCTTGATTGATTAAAAGTCTTTCATCTGAGAGAGGTTTTGGATTACTTTACATTTTTGGATCACTTGTTGATTTGAAAGCTATTTCTTGTTTGCATTTGATAAACACTTTCTTGTCATCTTTGTTTTTATCTTCATTGAAAGTTTGATTTGGGTTTCTGTTGAGTGTATCTATTTGCTTTGATTACATTTCCTTTCTTTAGTATACCTCAGATCTGGTTCCAGAAAGGAAAATTAAAGTCATTCATTCTTTTTACGTACTCATTCATAAAAATCTTTGCATTTCAAAACTAAAAGAGAATAAATTGAGAAATTTCATTGCTTATGATTGTTTGAAATTGTAGTTCATTCGAGAAAAGAAATCATATTTCGTAGCTTTCGTGTTTCCAGAAAGATATATTCTCCCTATTGTAGATAGAATTCATTGAACTAAATATTGCATCATTCATATCTATTTGCATAATATTGGGTCAAGGTCTCTCACAACATTGGTTTCATCTCCGTCTCCCTCTTGAGTAAACAAAAACCTCTTAAAAACATTGCGTAATTTTAAAATTTAATTAGAAACTTTTATTTTCTAGGGATCTTTTACACCAACATTAGTTAGGCTAGCACTTTGGGATAGGCTGTGAGATACACTCTCCAAATCATAAAACACACAATAGCATCTTGTGATAGGGAGTGTTCAAATCCATTTGCAAAATTTTGTCCTCAGAAGCCCTTATCACACAAGGGTCAAACCTAAGGTCACATTGAGAATGGCAGAGTTTTTTTTTTTTGACGAAAACGGTTATAGAGCTTGTATTAAAAAAGGGGTGGAATGACCACAAATTCGGTTACAAAATAGGCCCCGAATTTCTTCGTGCCTGTCTTTCTAAAAATCCCTTCTAGATCTATAGCTATAGACTTTAATCCTGAGCTAAGATTCTGTAAACCTTCACCAGTTACAGAGTTATTTACAACATTGGCTTCTATACAAAATGCCATTTTGTCGAAGAGAGATCTTGCTAACAGACTACTAGTGAGCTTGATTAGTTCACGGGGTCTTGCTTCCAGTCGTTGTTTAGCTGAGCCATCTTCGCTTCCAGCTGATCTATTCGTTCTTCAAATTCCTGTTGAGGGTTATTTAGCTCCCTGTGTAGCTTATCCAGCTCCTCTGTAAACTCGAGCTTTGTAGTGGTGATGTCTTCCTCTAGTTTCTCCATTCTTCTTTCTGCTTCTGAATCCAAATTTTCAAGAAAATCTAACTGATATTGGAGTAGTTGCTTCAGATTTTCCAATGTTTTATCCATCTCCTTGAGCCTTTCTTCCGTGCTTGGTTTGCTGGTCGAACCTGATGCCATTCCTGAACGCGTCCCCTTTCTTCTTGCGCCTTGCTCTTTTCTGTTGGAGACTTCACGACCTCGCTGCCCTGGACAGACTGCAATCTCGCCTTGGTAATGGGATGAGAATGGGGGTTCGCCCTCTTTTTAAATCCTTTTTCACTCATTCTCATCATTTCCCTTCGATTTGCAGGATTTGGGAGGGATGGCCGCACAGATTTCCTATCTCCACCATATCTGCGACTCTCCTTCTCATGGTACTGATCTGTCCCTCTTGTCCAACCAAATATTTTGACGCGTCCTGGTCTCATCGATTCCCCCGATTTCCTGACTACTGACTTAGCTTGCATTTGACTATGAGAGGGAGGGCGAATCAGATTTCAAGGGAGTGCCACGCTAATTTCCATTTCGTTCATTTTCAATACCCCTGGCTCCAGAAGAGTGCCTCTATTGGCTTCCTCGTCTGCCTCCCCATTCAATTCCCTCAACACATGAAATAGTTTATACGACTTGAAGTTCCTTAGAAGGAGGTGGATTTTGTCAAGAAGGTTATTGAGGATTGCACTTTGAGTCTTAGAGTGGTGAATTATGGCCTGTATAATCACTCTCGAGTCACCGATTATTATCAAGTCCTGGATCATGTGATTTTTTGCTTGGATTAGCCCTTGCCAGAGAGCCATGGCCTCAGCTCTGTTGTTGGACTCAATTCCTAATCCCAAAGAGAAATGTATTGTTGTAGCTTCAATGGGATTTTCAATTATCCCCCCTCCTCCAGCTTGGCCTGGATTTCCTTTCGAGGCCCCGTCAAAGAATAGGATTGGGGTGTTTCTTTCTCTTTTCCATTTGACAAACTCCTGTTTGTCTTTCCTGATCTCCCAATCTTCTTTGATTAGATTGTTGGCTTTTCCTCCCATATGACATTGGATCTTGAATTGGATTAGCCAGAGTTCCTCTAAAGTGTCCAGCGTGGGTTACTTATTTGAATTGCAGAGATAGGGGGAAGATTCACCAAAGAGAGCATGAATTTTGGTGACTACCATGGCTGCACTTCTTTGGTTATCTCTGAAGAGTCTATTGTTCCTTTCTAGCCAAAGGTTCCACATGATAAACTTTGGAAGTACTTTCCACATCGTGAAGGCTTGATTTCTTTTCTTTACAGCGAAAGGATAGAGGGAGTCCCACTGGAGGAGGAGACTTCTTATATCAGAGGGAAGATTGAGGGCACTTTGGGTTCCTGTTGCTAGCTTCCAGACTTCTTTGGAGAAAACACAGTTGAGGAGGAGATGATCTGCGGTTTCTTCAGCAAATAGACATAAGGAACACCTGTAGGGACCTTCCCAACCACGTCTTTTGAGGTTCTCCCCTGTTTGGATGCTCTTGTGCACCAATGTCCATATGAACAGGTCGATTTTTGGGATGGATTTAGACTGCCAGATTGCTTTCCAGATTGTCGGATTAGGCAAGGCAATGGGGACGCTGGTGAAGAGTTGGTAGCCCTTTGCTGTGGTGTAGGCCTTTGCATTTCCTCCCCAGCCTCTTTCGTCTTTACCTTTCTTTTTTAAAGGGGCCTTCCCTTGAAGACAGCTTTGAAGGGTGCTCCAATCCTTTTCTAGATCAACAGGTCTGTTGGGCACTCCCCACCCTTGCCAAGTTTGAGGCTTGTCCTCCCCCCAAATTGAGATATCAAAGAGAGTAACAATGTTTTGACTATCCATCCAGTCTTTGAGGTGATGTAGATCCTGTCGCAGCTCTAGGGGGGGTTCCCCCATAATTGAGTCTTGCCAGATTTTGATTTTCTTTCCATTTCTTGGCACCCATGTGAGGTGTGGACTGAAATGTGGCAGAGACTTTTTGGAGAGAGTGAAGATAGGGGAGCCTTTCGATTCTTTGCATGGAAACTCTAAGCTTCGGTCCCTGGGCCCCCTAAAATATTTTTTCCAGAGCGCTAGTTTGCTCCAAGCTGGTTTGCCAGTGACCATCCTCCAAAGCAACTTTGCCCCCAATGCCAGATTTTGAGCTTGGGTTTTATTAAAGTGGAGTCCCCCTTCCAGGAAGGGCTTTGAGGTTTTTTCCCAACTTATCAAATGCATTTTCCTTCGTGCCTGCTTTCCTCCTTCCCACAAGAAGCACCTTTNCCTTCGTGCCTGCTTTCCTCCTTCCCACAAGAAGCGCCTTTGAAGTGCTTCAATTTTTTGAATGATGGTGGAAGGGGCTAATAACATCGAGCTCTGATAGATGGGGATGATGATCACCACAGATTTAATCAGGACTGCCTTCCCTGCTAAATTTAACCAGTTCGCCCCCCAGGAGGAAAATTTGCTTTTTAATTTGTCTATCAGATGGTTCCAATGAGAGACTCTTGGGGCAGATTTAAAAATGGGGATTCCCAGGTATTTAAAGGCCTCCCAATTAGTGTGCCCTTCCATCCCCATAACTCCTGTGATTCCCAGCATCTCATTTGGCGTGATATTCCAGTCATATATTTTACTTTTGGCCTGGCTTATTTCACTTCTAGAGACTGCAGCGTAAGCGTCCAACTCTTCCTTAAAAAAATTTGCCATTATTGGACTTGCTCCCCCCAACAACAGTGTATCATCCGCAAATTGTGCATGGTTTATTTCTTTCACCCCTTGCACGATTCTTAGTCCCTGGAGGTTTTTATGAACTTGGGAGTTTTCCAGCTGGTAGCTTAGGACTGAAGCTTGGATTGCATAGAGAAGGGGCGAAAGGGGGCACCCTTGTCTTAACCCCCTAGAAGCTTGGAAGAATTTTGTTACTTTCCCATTCACCAACGGGGCTATCCATGGTGATCCGATACAAGCTTTTATCCAATTTACAAAGTTCGAATCAAAACCAAACTTTCTCATTACTTCAAATAAGAAATTATGTCTAACTCTATCAAAGGCATTAGCGAGGTCCAGTTTGATGATCATACCTTTGTCTTTCCTTCGTATGCTTGAGTGAAGGGCCTCTTGAACAAGGATGATGTTATCGACAATATGCCTACCTTTGACAAAGCCTCCTTGGTTTTCCGGAACAATGAAAGGGAGGATTGACTTGAGACGATTGGCTATAACCTTGGTGATAATTTTATAGCTTGTGTTGCAAAGGGAGATTGGCCTGAAGCGGTTGAAGGAGATTGCTCCTTTCTCCTTCGGGATGAGTGCCAGGAAGGACGAGTTGATGCCTCCACCTAGCTTGCTGCACTGCTGTGATTTCTTGATCATTTTGGTTAGATCCTTTTTTATTATCTCCCAACATTGCTGATAGAATCTTGCAGTAAACCCATCCGGCCCAGGGGCCTTATCTGGGTTCATTTGGTCCAGGGCCTCCTTTATCTCTTGCTGTGATACCTCCCTGGTCAGCTTGCTGTTGACATCCTCATTTATGAGGCCTGGGATGAGAGGGTACATCTGCGGGTCTATTTCTGTCCCTTGTGGTTCTGTATAGAGCGTCTCAAAGGCTTCAAAGGCTGCTTGTTTTATGCCCTCTGGATCTGCAATTGTTTTATTTTGGACTTGTATTTTTGTAACTGCTTTGTATTGTTTCCTTGCCTCCACTTGCTTGTGGAAATAGCTTGTGTTTTTGTCTCCTTCTTTCAGCCGTAGACTTCTTGATTTTTTCCTCCAGTAGCTTTCCTCCTCTCTGCAGGCTTTGTGCCATTGTCTTTGAAGGCTGTCTTCACATTGCAGGACTTCTTGCGTGATCTCTTGGTGTTCCATTTCTAGCTGGTGGCTCTCAATCTTCATTTGGGTTGCTATGCGCATGGCCATTGGATTTGGATGGCTCTTTGCCCATAGTTTAAGGGATCTTTTTAATCTTCTCATTTTTTCCTCCCACACATAAATGGTTGAGCCTTTAACAATGCTGGTCCACATTTAGGAAACTAGAGAGAGAAAGTCTTTGTCTTGGATTCAAGTCGGACTAAATCTGAAAGGGATGGGTCCTCTGACTTGGTCTTTTTTAATTTCTAGCCGAATGGGCTTGTGATCTGATACAATGTGGGGTAGGATCTTTTCTTTTGCTGTGAGTCCTAGTAACAGAAGGGATCTTTGGACTAGAAATCTGTCCAGTCTGGCCGCTTTGTTCCCAGGACCGATCCTTTTATTTGTCCACATGTAATGTCCTTTATCCGACTTGATGTCTAGCAGGTCATAGGCTGAGGCTAGATCTTCCACCCATTCTCTGGCTGGATCTCTCACTATGGAACCCCCTCTTTTTTCCTCTTGAGCTAAGGTTACATTCAGATCTCCATCGAGAATGATATTGTTGAGGTCGTTTTGCTGTAGGTAGTCTTGGAGGGACTCCCAGCATTGTTTTTTTTCCCCTAATTGTTGCAACACATAGATATTAAAGATGCTTACTTGGTAACCCGAGTCTTTGTGAAGGAGTTTGGTGTGAATCCAATGCATGCATGTGTCAGAGCTGATCAGGTCTATTTTGGAGGCGTTCCACAGAGTGTAGAGTCCTCCTGAGGCACCTTTGGCGTTTTCAACTATTCCTTGACTGCCTCTCCAAACGTTCAACGAAGTTTTAAGTGAGTCTTGCTGGCTCATCTTGGTCTCCTGGAGAAGGAGGATGTTTGCTTTCAAGGCTTTGATTATATATTTAAATGTTTCTTCTTTCCTTTTACTACCCATTCCCCTACAGTTCTAGGAGGTTAGAATCATTAAAAACCTTGGGAGGAGGGATGGCCTCCTTGGGAGGCTTTGGCTTGCTTTCTCGTATGCCGAACGTTAATCAGCTGCTTGATGGTGGGTTGTGACCATTTGAGGACATCTTTGTAGGTTTCCTGGTCTCTTTCAACTTTTTTTGTTTTCCGCCTCTTCCTGTTTTCTTTGGAGTGACCCAAGCCTCATTTGCGTCTTCTGAGTCGCTTCTTGTTGAGACCTCCCCTTCGTCTGTGTTCTGACTACCTTCCAATATTTGGGGGGAGTTGTTTTGCGCCCCTTATTCTTCTATTAATGGGTTCCCTTTGTCTTCAGGGTTCTGGTTGCCTTTTTCCCCTTCCCCTTGAACATCTTTACTTGGATCTGGTTCCTCTCCATCGACTTCTTTTGCCAAAATACTGAAGCTATTCTCAGTTTCCTTGTTTCCTAAGGTTTTGGCTTGTGACAGGGCTGTCTTTTCGTTTCTTGGTCCTTTCGATTTGGATTTCCCCTTCCGGGCCTGTTGCCAGCCTTCATCCCCTGTTTTCTCTATAGACGGGTTCTTTGGGCAGTTCCTTTGGAAGTGGCCGTATTCATGACAACCTCTGCACTTGAACGGGAGCTGTTCGTAGTCCATCTTTTGGAAGTGGTGCCAATCCACAACTTTTAACTTGATTTCCTCTGGCAAACCTACCTCCAGGTCGACTTCCACACAGATCCACGTGCAAAAGTACTGGTCTCTAGTTTCTGCTCGATCAATGTAGCACCCCAGTCCATTTCCTATTGCTTGAAGTGAGGTTGGGTTCCAACAATGTATCGACAGATTTGGGAGTCTTACCCAAACAGGGACGTCTTTAGGAACTTCTGAGGCGGGGTCAAAGCTTGGGGTCCAGCGGTTTAAATAGAGTCCTTGGGTGCCCATGAAGTACAATCCATTTCTGAAGATCAAATCTTTGTCCTCCTGAGAGATAAATTCGAAAATGAAGTACTCTCTCTCGACTGCATAGCACGTAACACTGTTTGTGATCAACGGTCTCCAGTTTCGTTGTATCCAGTTGTCTGTGGATCTGGTTGAAGGCCATAGCCCCATGAATTGACCTACGATTCCTCTTTTAGAGAGGGAAAGGACTACTTTCATTGGAAGTTCGGGCGGTAGGTCAATCTCCGGAATGGCGTCTAGTTTCTTGACGAAGCTTGAGGGAGCTGAAGGGGTAGCCTTCTTGCTGCAAGCTGCAACCAGTTTTCGAAAGGAGGTGGATGGAGAGGGAGGGGGCAGCGGCTCCCCTCCTCCCTGAGCTTCCATGGTAGCGATTGTGTCAAACCCTAGACAACTCTACATCCAGGGCGCGATTTCGAATGCTCCAATTTTAACTCTCTTATCCAAAGAAGGCTTCACCCATTGAGACTGGCAGAGTTACTCACCATGCTTTGTTGGTCTTGGTGTAGAGATTGCACGTATTATGGGGGTTGCTTGAAGGTATACCCACAATGATGAGTGGAAGCCTCTCAAGTTGATTTCAGGCTAGATACCCTGCCTTTGTGCGTGGATTAGACTGTTGACTGTTTCCCCAGGCATCATTGTTGTTCTTGGTAGCCTTAGTTTCCTATCGTTTTAGGGTCTTACATGAGGTGACTGTGGAGGGGAAAGTCTTCATGGTACCTAGAATCAACGTTGGCCAGACTCACTCGGGCTCCTTGGAGGGTATACCCATGATTATGTGTGGGAGCTTGCATGAGGGTGTAAGTCTGTTAAGCAGGTCGTTAACATAACTTTTCCACCCACTCTATCCTAGCCCCTTCTTGTCTTGACTTCGCGACGTTGGATTTCATCACCAACTAGTGACTTTGAAATAAGAAGGTTTGTTTGCTTGGTTTGATTCCTCGATTTTATTAGCGAGTGTTGTTTGTTTTTGTAATTGGCCATAGATTTTTTGCGTAAAATATTTGGCTCGACCAACATCGACCCTCCATGCCGTTCACGTAGGGTTCAGGAACTTCCTTCCGAAAATATGGAGGATTACCTCCCTCTACCCCCTCAGTCACCGGAGGGCTCTCCTCAACAGAGCGAGGTCCATGACATTGTAATCTCACAAGAGGAAGGTTCCGCCTCTTTATAAAGTTTTTGAATTGTTTCTAATTCTCTAGAGGCTTTCCACATTCCTCTTGGATATGAGAGACATATTCTCCAGCTCAATTCATCTGGAGAACTTGTTGTTGACACTTATGGAATACCAACCAGACCCCATTCAGGCCCTGGAGTCAGGGATCCTCTTTGGACTATCGACATATTTAGAAGCCCGCCTCGCACGGTGCGGGATCTTTACGGCTCAGGGGCAGGTGCTGATATGCATGTCGTATCACAAATACCCACAATGTCTACTACTTACATAGTGCCACCAAACCACTTTTCTGGTGCAACCAGCCATATCACCATCATTCCAGACACACAGTCCGTTGGTCCTAGCTTGACTTTTTCTCTCTAGATGGACCATTCTACTATGGTCCTGCACATTACAACTATTCCTACCGGGAATGTGGTGGTTGGCCAAGCTCCCATTGGTACACCACTCTCGTCTAGACCTATCATGTCACTTCCTCCTGGGTATCACATTTTGAAT
Source organism: Picea glauca (assembly GCA_000966675.3). Taxonomy (NCBI): domain Eukaryota; kingdom Viridiplantae; phylum Streptophyta; class Pinopsida; order Pinales; family Pinaceae; genus Picea; species Picea glauca. Next base: position 209,715 of record JZKD02S0809153.1, on the reverse strand, counting down.
CCTTCCACTGCTATCCCTACCCAGATTCCACCGAGAGTTTCTGGACTTTTTGTTCGACCTGGGTACAATGCTGCTACCGGTTTTGTTCCTACACCTTCCCAGGTCCTCTCCGGAGGGTCTTATCCACCTTTTCTCAGGGGATCTAGCCTTAGTGGCTCCAATCCAATTGGAAGCACTCATCATCCGCTCACTTATGGTTACCAGATTTCCGTTGGAGGGAAATATAACGTTGGGGGGTATCCTCCACTTGGAGGACAACCTCAGGTTGGACTCTACAACCCACTGTATGGACATAACACATCTGGATCACTAGCCCACATTTGGAATCTCCTTTCCCAAGGAAATCCACAATCATCTGAGGGGAAACAACCTCAAAGCAACCCTTTTATACCCCCTTACTCGGGCCAGCCATATCTGGGTTCTTCGGGTTCCACTTGGGGTCCACACGTTCAGTCTAGTGTCCCTTTTCAAGGGAACATTTCCAACCAACCCAACCCTATGGGCTACATGCCTCCACATCCTTGGTTGAATTTGTCAGGACACTCCACGTACATGCAGACTACTTATGGTCCTACTGGTATACCGACGAGACTTCCTCCCCAAAGTCACTAGTACCTTCAAGTGAATAGAAAACTTCATTTTCTCGCCACTTTTGATCTACTTGATTTGTCTAGGATCTTGAATGATCCTATCTTACATTCTCCCCATTGGCCCGTCATACCCGCCAAGCTACCATCCGACATTCCCAAATTTGATGGTAAACCGGGAGAAGACCCAAACAACCATGTCATGACTTTTCACCTTTGGTGCTCGTCCAACTCTTTGATGGACGAATCCATTCGGTTACGTCTCTTTCAACGAACTCTCACGGGTTCAGCTGCAAAGTGGTATATAGAATTACCGTGAGGTTTCTTTAATGACTTCAACACCCTTGCCATGGATTTTCTCACACATTAACAATTGCCTATCTGCTACGAGATAGGAACCAATATTTTGAGCTCCTTTAATAAATCTTCGACCACTCATATTTCCGATCACATCCATGAGTGGAGACGAAGACAACGTTTGATCAAACTCGACCTTCTTGATCTGTTATTGGCTGAATGGTTCACTAAATCATTCATGAATGAAATCTCCCATGATATTTCCATGGGTGGCGTTGTCACTGAAGAGCAGGTGATTAGTCACGCTTAGTACCTTGATCTTGTTTATTTGCAAACGGACACTCTTTATGACTTACTCCCTGATGCTCCTCACCCTTCTACCACCTCTACCTCAACAACCCCAACAACTTCTCATGTTGTTGATGGTGTGATTGCCACCTTCCATGTTGATGCTAAATCCACATCAGCCATTCACACCAATCCCAAATATCCTACTTCTAATGTTCAAAGTGCTCTGACTCCTACTCCTTCCACCGACAAAAATTTCGAGGTTAACTCTGTTCAATCCACCCCTGTCGGCAAAAATAAATCTAAAAAAGGAAAGGGTAAGAATAAGGAGGATAAAAATAATAATCCATAATCCAATAAACCCAAGACCCAGTCTGTTGATGATAAGGATAAGCGTAAACCTTGATATCCTTTCCTTATCTGTGGTGATGATCACTACACGAAAGATTGTCCAAGACACGCTGAGGTCACTAAGTTCCTTCAAGGGACCGAAAAACCTCCTACACCTGTCGTTTTGTCGCAACCTTTCCCTTCTCAACAACAAGCTCAATTGGTCATCCATGACCAACCCTCTCCTTCCACCACTTCCTATGTCCTTATGTGTACTGGTAATTCTACCAAGAACGACGTTGCCATCACCACTCGAGCCAAATATTATTATCCCTCCAAGGAGAAAGTTGATGATTTACCACCTTCGTTGGTTCAACTGCCTCCTTCAAATTCACCTCCCAATGGTCCTCTTCATCTCGAATGACCAGGTCCCGATATTGTTCTTTATCCTTGTCCAAAGGGCGTTGTTCAAAATTCCGCCTTCAATCCTCATGCACGTACTGCTCAAAACTATAGTATTGTAGAAGATCTTGCGTAAGAACCCTCTGCGATGTTAGCTCTCAAAGTCCTTCAAAGTTGTCTTGATCAATGAAAGGCACTGTTAAATGCCATCAGTGGAATTGATCCCACAGATATGAATTTGATAATCTTTGACTTGGAAGATCACATTCCAAGGCTACTTCCTCAGTTAGTGTTTCATATTCAAGTTGTTGTGGAGAACAAGAACATATGTAAAACCGTTATTGATGAGGGCACCTCGATGTGCATCATGTCTGTTTCTTGTTGGAAAGCCATTGGCTCTCCCCCCCTCACCGAATCACACAATACACTTAAGGCTTTCAATGGTTTTGGTTTTAAGCCCTACTATGTTCTTCCCTCATTGTCTATTACGTTGGAAGGAAAATCGGTCAACGTAGAGGTCGAGGTCTTTGATGCACCTCTTGACTATAAACTCTTACTTGGCTGTAGATGGATTGGTTCCATGCGTGTCGTTGTGTCAACCCTTTTCCGTGTATTACATTTCCCACATCAAGGAAAATTCGTTACGGTTGACCAACTAGACTTTTTCAACTCCGATTCTTGTACTAGAAACATGCCATTTATCTCGAAGACACCTCCTGGGTACGAGAATGTCGGTGTGGGTCTCCTGAAAGATTCCACTCTAATGGGTACCTTCCAAATACCACCACCCAATGTTCCACCTCCTTTTGTCGCCTCGATCAACATGATTTCCACCTCCGTTCGCGAAACCCCCACGTCTTATGACCCGTGGATAGTACTCGATCCTGGTGATTCTCTTCGCTATGGTGAACAAATGCCTTTAAGTCCCATTGAATCTGCTTATCAAGACATTCAATTGACAGCCCCTTCTACTCCCTCTCTTGTTGATTCATCTCCCGATCCATTTCACATCATCTTTCCTACGGATGAGATGATCATGTAGATTATGTCTATGGAAGATACCCCGTGGGACGATGGACATCATCGTTCCATCCTCTTCTTGGAGAAACACACCATAGAGAGTTACCAATGGATTTCGACTCCATCGACTGTTGTTTTCATTTCCTCTATTCCCGAGTCAACACATGATGTGCTTTATGAAGGGAACCTCAGTAATATTTCACCCACCATTCCTCTTGACATATCCATTAAACCTGGAGTTGTCGAAAATGTTCACATTGGAGCTGCATGTTCCGATGATGAAGTCATCACTTATAAAGTTATTTTTCAAGAATTTCGTGACATTTTTGCTTGGAGTTACAAAGAGATGTTGGGTATTGACCCCGATATCATTGTGCATGAAATTAAGACCTACTCGGACGCTAAACCCGTTCGGTAGAGACTTCACCTGGTCCACCCTTGTAAAGCCTCCGCTATCAAGCTCAAAGTCAAAAAACTTCTTAAAGATGACTTTATCTATCCTGTGGCTTTAACCGATTGGGTATCCAATCTAGTTCTGGTCAATAAAAAACAAGGCATGATCCATGTATGTGTTGATTATAGGGATATTAATAAATCTTTTCCTAAGGAAAATTATCCAACCCCCTTCATTGACCAGATCATCCAGGATTGCACCAGGAGTGAAATCTTCTCTTTAATGGATGGTTTCTTCGGCTATAATCAGATTAATATTTTGCCCGTGGATCAACACAAGACTGCTTTCATCTGTCCTTGGGGTACCTTTGCCTACCAGAAACTACCTTTTGGTTTTAAGAATGCTCGAGTAACTTTTCAACGCAATATGTCTTATGCTTTTCATGATATCAAGAACATCGTACAACCGTATCTCAGTGATCTATCGACCCATTCCATGCGCTGCCAAAATCACCCGACCCATCTTCGAGTCATTTTCATTCGCTGTTGTTACTATCATATACGTTTAAAACCACACAAATGTGTTTTTTGTGTGGAGTCTAGCCGACTTCTGGGTTTTATTGTGTCACTTCACAGAATTAGGGTGGACCCTCTAAAGGTTGAGGCTATCCTTAATCTACCTCCTCCTTCTACACTTCGCCAGCTCCAAAGTTTGCAAGGGAAGGCAAATGTTTTGCATCGATTCATCCCCAATTACTCTATGTTAGCGTTAGGATTTACTTGACTATTAAAGAAGGGTTACGAGTTCGTATGGGAAGAAACTACCAACAAAGCCTTCGAAGATTGGAAACTTTCCCTAACCTGTACACCACTGCTTTTCCCACCCGATTATAGTCGAGACTATTTCCTCGACCTCACCGCTGCAGACTCTACCATTGCCATGGTTTTAGTCCAAGAAGATGATTCACACGACAAACATGTAATTTATTATTTGAGTCGGAGTCTCACGACTACCGAAGCCAAATAACTACATGTGGAAACTCTGGCATTGGAAGCTATTCAAGCTGTCCAACGTTTCTGTCACTATATCCTCTTACGTAGGACCACTGTCATTTTTTATTGCAACCCTATGCAACATATCCTTACACACCAATTTCTATGGGGAAAGTACTCCAAATGGATTGTGATCCTCTAGTAGTTCAACTTAGAGTTTGAACGCGCTAAGTCTAAGAAATCATTGGTGTTCACTGAACTGATATGTGACCTTCCCTCCACTGAGACAAAAAACGTGGCAGAAGATTCCTTGCCTGATGAATCCATTTTTCTGATTAGTTTTGATGACACTTGGTACGAAGATATTATCATCTATCTCCAGACTCAAACTTTCAATCCCGACCTTTCTAGCACAGACCGTTGTCGCATATGATATTAAGCCTGTCAATACATAATTTTCGGTGACACTCTTTATCGCCGTGGTGTTGAATCTATTTTTCGACGCTGTCTCACCTATGATCAGGCTGAGAAAGATTTGAATGACTGCCACTCTAGAGCATGTGGTGGTCATATGTCCGATTATTCCACTGCCTAAAAGGTCTTACGAGTATGATACTTCTGGCCTTCTTTGTTTAAAGACTATATCATTGCTGTCCATAAGTGTCATGCCTGTCAAATGTATAACAATAAAATAAGATCTCATCCCGCTCCTTTACATGCTGTAGTTTCCATTGGTCCTTTCACAAAATGGGGTATTGACTTCATGACATGTAACCCTCACTCGACCAGGGGGCATGGATACATCATCGTAGTCATGGATTATTTCACTAAATGGGCTAAGGCGATGCTTACATTCGATAACACTGGAAAAGCTACAACACTTTTCATATTCAATCATATCATCACTCAATTTGGAATCCCGTAAGCTATCGTTATTGATCACAGTAGCCATTTTCGAAACTTCATGATGTCTAATCTTACTGAAAAGTTGGGTCGTCGGCATGAAAACTCAACCTCCTACTATCCACATGCCAATGGCCAAGTTGAAGCGATAAACAAAGTTCTTATCACTATGCTTCGACAGATAATAGGAATTCACAAGACAAGTTGGCACACACTGTTGTTTTCAACATTATGGGCCTATCAGACATCTGTAAAGTCTGCCACGGGGTTTATACCTTTCCAATTAGTGTATGGTATCGAAGTTGTCCTACTGATTGAATGTGAGATACCATATTTGAATCTAGTTGTTGAACTTCTCCCCAACACCTTTGCCGAAGAGGAATGTCTATTGTACCTGATGCAATTAGATGAAACCCGTCGTGATTCCACCCTGGTCATTGAAGCCCAGAAAAAGCGTGTCAAATCCCAATATGACAAGCATGTCAAGCCACGTGTTTTCTCTAAAGGTGATCTTGTTCTCCTCTATGAACAAGATCGTGATTTACTAGGGGCCGAAAAATTTGAGGCTATGTGGCGAGGTCCTTATATTGTCAAACAGGTGTTGGAGAAGGGATCTTATGAGTTAGTGGATTATGATGGCATTCCTTTGAGTGAGCCTAGAAATGGGATTTACTTAAAGAAGTACTATGCATAGGCCATCTTTGCATGAGTTCTTGCATTTTTATTGTATCATACTATTGTGTGCTTTGTCGTTATTTGGTTTCAACCCCCAGCTTCTTACCTTACATTGTGCTTGGTTTCCAGATGTCGGTGCCTTCACTACCCTCATTGGCTTCATCGATTGCACTAGTTGTAGTACTCAAAACTTAACATCTAATGCTTGGGAAATTTATGCACCTACAAACGAGTTAATCAGTCTACATGGTGTTTGCCTCGGTCGTGCAACTAACAATATTGCGGAATATAGTGCAGTCATCGAATTTTTGACCGACTCTATTTAACTTGGAATATGTCACCTTGTTGTACAGCTTGATTCACAGTTAGTGGTACTACAATTAAGTACTATTTATGCTATCTGAAGTCCTACTTTGTTATAGGTATATCTATAAATTCGCCTCTTGGAGCATTACTTCGATTACATTGAATATCAACATATTCCTAGATGTCTAAATACATTAACAAATGCGTTAGCTAATCATGTGTTAAACAGACATTTGAGACACATGTAAATCCAACCACAATTCACATTAAAGAAAGTAAGCCGGTAGAAGCCTCATGTATATATATATATATATATATAACGATAAAATTGTTTTACAAAAATGTGTTTTCGTTCGAAGACCAAAAATATCAAAATGAGAAGCACTTGACTTCATATACAAAATAGCATCAAGAATGCTGCTCACGGTAGCACACTACTGCCCATGCTACCCTACGGAGTATTCAACTAAGTGAACCAGACAGGCCCACAGTATGGCACTGATAACACCTTGGAATCTCATCGATGGAGATGTCTGGGATATCTGCTGTCAATCCCTCCAGGTTCTGCTCGACCGCCTCATAGTCACCAACGTCCCATCCTGCTACCACAATT